>JALHCC010000356.1:0-24415 GCA_024340765.1 Tolypocladium cylindrosporum | reverse complement strand
GGGGGGGGGGGGGCGTGTGTCTTTGCAGCGGCCAGCTTCGATCTTTGGGGCGCTGGGAGCGACGCTGGTCGGGCGTGTGCGCTGTGTGTCTGGTGGCCTGTCAGTGGACGTTGATTTTGGGATTGTCTGCTGAAACACGCACAAACGAATCGGCCTCCGATGAAGCAGTCGACGGACGCTTGTTTGCTCTGCGTCGGGCGCGTGGCCGGCTGCTGGTTGGAGGGCCGGGGGAGGGGCACAGGTGGTGGCAGCACGGCAGGGACGTGCTTGCGTTGGCTTGCCGCTCGTTTATATCGAGATCGGATGCTGTCGAAACAGGCGACGACGGGCTGAGGGCATCGACAACCAACTCGCAGGCCAAGTACAGCACTGGACGTATAGGACACGACACGCAAACGCGGGTGCAACGGGACTGCTCTGGAGCGTGCGTAGCGGGCCAAGGAATCCTCAAACGAAACAATAAAGATGATGACGGAAGAAGAGCAAGAGGCGGAGGCGGAACCGAGTTCAAGACGTCTCTCGTCTCCAAGCGGACGGACTGGACTGACTGGATGGCGTGCGTGGGCGTCCCAGACTCGGAGCGTGCGTGAGGGTGCGAGTGTGGGTGGGCAGCTGGCAGCAGTGGAGAGGAGATGGTGTGCACGGTGGAGCCCAGCCCAGCCCTGTGGCGTGGACGCAGTAGCGGCACCTGGCGCCTGGCCGAGTGGGACGGACGCACTAACAATTATTCCAGCGGACGCTCCAGGGCCCTCGCTGCGGCAGCCCGCGCCGCAGGCTGTTTGCAGCCAGCCAGCCCGCCAGCAGCAGTCGTGCGCCCGCGACCCACGCCAGAGCCGGCCGCGCATCGCAGAATGCGTCGCCGCAGGGCCGCATCTGGAATCGCAGCGCATCGCCAGACGCCTGCGGTGCGACCGTGGGCAACGTGGGCCGCCGTCGGCAGTGGCCAACGGACCGCGAGGGAGGAGACCCGACGACGCTCCGGTCCTGCTTTAGTGACGCCCGAGGCTCGCACTAACACCGCCCGCGTACAGGCTACCCGCGACCCCGATGGGGCGACCTCTTGTCACGATAGTCCGTAGAAGGCCGCAGACGCTGATGGACGAGCAGGTGCTCGAGGCGTGCCGCTAGCATCGCGGGCGTCTTCGCTGGCAGGGCTGGTCTGGGCTCTCACTGGCCCGTCCACATCACCCCTACTGCTGCGTGGATCTTGAAACCATGCATCTGTGTTGACGGGCTGGCGATGTCAACAGCAGCCAGGACCTGCTCACTGTGCCTTGGACGCAAGCACGAGCCTGCCGCGGTCATGCTCTCTGGCCGGTGACTCTTCCAGGGCCACGGCCATGTTCGCGGTGAGGACCAGAGACGCGCTCGATGACGCATCAGTGCCTCAGCATCGTTCCTTGCTCCAGCGCCGAATCATGCGCTAGAGCATTAGAGTTCACCAAAGCCGATCCGTCGAATCCGGAGGCTGGGCATGGCCCAACTCACAGCACGAAAGAAGCTGTGCCGCCCTGCTTCTACTTTGTATGCGAGCCAGAACTACATACGCAGAGCGGCGTGATGCGCGCCATCGCGACCGTGTGCGCCGGCTGTCTCACTCATCTCGTTCAATCTCACTCAAACAAACGTCGAGGTATGACGGCGATGCTTCGTGCGGCCCATCTCGAGCCCCATCGCCAACCCATGTCTCGGCTTTGCCCCCATCGGCGCCACGAACCACCGTCTTCACTCCTTGCATGTCCCTCTCGCGGCGCCCTGCGCAGCTCGTCGTGACTGGTCATTCGCCCTCATCCCAGCACTCACGATGAGGCGTGCCTAGTTCTGTTTCCCATGGTCTTTCCCGCCCGTCAGGTATGGTACGGGGGCAAATTGCCTGAATGCTGCTGCCGCTATCCGTCATGTTCAGCTCCTCCTGTTTCCGGCTGCCGCGTGGGTGCTCTCGCCGTGGAGCATTCGTACCTAGGTAATACCGAGCACTTCGTACATGCCTCGTGTGTCGACGGCACGGGGCGCTGCTTGGGTCCGAGGCTGCCAGACCTCGCCGTCGTGTACTGTCCCGAGGCCATTCCTGTGCGGCCTCGCCTCGCCTCGCAGCTCGCAACTCGCAACTCATCCATAGTCCAATGTCTCTGCCCTCGATTCGTGGGGACGGATGATTGTCTTACACGAAATAGCACCGGCCCTGATCCTGGCATGCCCTCCGATGCATCTACGTTGTGGCTCCCTCAGGTGCAGCTGCTCCGTCAAGCCAGCATCGTCTTCTCGCCATGACCGGAAGACGTGCTCCTTGAGTCCTTGCCACGACGAGCTTGGAATGCCGTGCTGTTGCTACGCTGTCCGGGGTCTCCAGCGAGCTCCATTCGCCATGTGGTAACCCCTCAGCCACCCGGCCCGTGGGACAGCCGCAATGATGTCTCTGATCCAGAAGCCAGCCAATTCCTCGAGAACCCTTGGCAGTCTAATCAAACAGAAACCAGGCGAGAAGCCGCCGCTCTGTTCTGCCCGTTGTTGATGCCAACAGCCCACGACCTTGTCCTTGGCCCGCGCTCCACGAGCCTTTGGATGAATGGACTTGTGGCGCTCCAAGAAGAGCGCCCTCACGCAAGCACCGGCAAACAACCAGCAAATAGGAGCTTTTCCCAGGCCTCTGGGCGCCCTGCCGGTGGATACGTGTGTGGTGGTGGATACCCGTGCCTGGTGAGAGATTATTCTCGTGCCTTGATCGCGGTGCAGAGCTACAGCTACAGCAGTACGAGTAGCAGGGGGCATTTGGAGCCCGATGAATTAATGCGGCGTGACCCAAACCTGGCCGATCGTTTAGCCCCCAAGCCAAGATACTGCATGCACGGAGACATGCCGTTTGGCATCTTGGCAAGTCGACTTCGAGAACCGTGCACCCGAAGCGAGCCTGGTCGCCATCACTGAACATGCCTTGTCCCTGCGCAGCATTCAGTACTCGCATGTACTCGTACTCGTAGATGGTGAGCAGTCAGGGACTCACTCAGTGCGCATCATGCCGCGATCGACATCCAACCCCTGCAGGCGACGGGCCAGCTGAAAAGGCTTCGATGATGCTGTTGAGGACCTGCAGCTACTGGAGGCCATCATTCAGCTCCTTTGCGGATGCTAGCGGTAACTTGGGGGCTTTACATGACAGCCGCGCGTAAAGCACGCATCATCAACAGGAGTCGAGTACGCTCACCCAGCCCCGGCCCACGATACTCAGAGGGCAACAAACGTCACTTGACAGTATCAGCGCCGCAGTCCCCAGTACTTTTGCTTCCGTCCCTGGCGTGTCTCTAGCCAGTGCGGGGCTCATAGCTTAGCTCGCAAAGCTGTTCCCACACCTCCTGAACTCTGTTGTTGGAGGGAGTCGATAAGCAGCTCGCACTCGGAGCCGACCTGACGACTGTGGCGATGCTGCCTCGTCTACTTCGTACGAGTATGCTGAAGCTGGCTGGTCTGTTCGGCCAAGGCAAGGGTACTTCGTACGGTGCCCATCTCGCTATCGGAAGGGATATGGTGTTGCAGTGCCGAAGGTGGATCCCCAGCCCGAATCTTCCGCCCTCGCCGTCAGAGCCCCGGGCCGTGACGGGCTTGCGGGCACCAAGCCGCGGCTGCGTGTCGCCTCGGGCAGGATACGGGTTCTTTGACATAGCCCCCTTCGTATCATCAGAGCGGACTTGCGGCCCGGCAGTCCAGATGCTGCCAACAACCGACGGCATACCGACTACGGACTCGGGTACACGGGATTACCCGTATGGCATCACAACTGCGCCTTTTTGCCAGCAGCGAGGCCGGTCCGAGATGCCGCGGGTCCGTACTTCGTACTCGGGAAACAAGAGGTATGCCAGCGACTGCGCTGTAGGCCTTGCTCGTGGCATCCGCTGCCTCGCCCGGCGTACGTGCGCCGATAAGCTCGAATTCACGGGAGGAGCAATATATCGAGGACGGCCTCCAGCTGGAGGAGGAGTAGTCGCAATATTTCGCGATGTCTTTCCAGGACGTTCCAGCTGGTTGCGAGGAGAAGCGGAAGGGTATCATTGCCTGCCAAGACATGCTTAGTCATCTCAATTTGACGTCGTCAGTGGATTGCTGACTGGCCTGATGTGCCTGAAACGGCATCAACACCGCCTCAAGTCGTCACCACGAGGCTGCCTGCATCTCAAGGATCTCCGTGCAGCGCAGCGCCTTCCTTCTCGTTTGCAAATAAACGCTATGCTGTCTGCTTTTCGTGCTTTGAACCTGTGATATCCCCGTGGCTCTCACCCCCCACGATCAACTTCCCCGCAGGCCACCCACCCAGTCCTCTCCCTCTCCGCCATGGCAGCTCCATCGACCGAGCAGCGAGAGCTGCAGTTGGTGGAGACGGTCGAGTTCAAGATCCTCGCCGTTGCGAACAAGGAGGAGAAGCTTCATCTGCTGCTTCAGCGGTTTTTGGCCCCTCTCATCCTGAAAGCCGCCAGCGACCACGCGCCTGTTCGCTCGAGGGTAACCCGCCACTGCTAGCTCACCGCCGGTTCCGCTCCATGGTTAACACGTTCTAGGTGATACAGATATTGGCCAGGCTGAAAACCTTTATACAGGCTCCAGAGTACGATGGTGCTCCCCTGCCTGGCTCCCGACAGTGCTGTGGCTGACCTCTAGCAGAATCGTGTTGCCCGTCAAGGCATTGCTGCAGCAGTACAAGGCCAATGACTCCCCCGTCATCAAGCAGCTCGACCTGTCCTTTATCCAGCATAGCCTGGACAGGCTCGACATTGACGACCGGAGGGATCTCATCCCCATTGCCTTGGCAGGATGTTCCGGCGACGAGGACCAGCCGAGGGCTGCCACCATGTTCAACATCATCCTCCGGCTGCTTCTCGACCTTCGGATGCCTCCACGCGGAAGCAAGGAGGACGATGCATTCAGAGAGTTGATTGGCCTGTCAGACGCAGACGACGCAAAGTATCTGGCCAAGGCTATCGGTATCTTCCTGCGGTTGCGGACACCGACAGCGTCGCTGACCTTGGCTCAAGCCAATCCAGCTCTTTCCCGGGCCGAGCTGTCTCTCTTCCCAATGGACAACCCCGATACCGACAAGATCTTCAGGCGACTTTCCGAGTTGAAAGCTAAGCTGTCGACTTTCCTGGCTAGTGGGGCTTTCACAGATGAGGAAAAGTTTCTCCCTGCTGTCTTTGCCGCCTCGGGCTTTGATACCAGGGTCTCCTCCACTGCGGAGGAGATCATCAAGAGGAGCTCGGTCTCAATGGAGGATGAGCCGTTGGTAAAGCGACTGTTCCAGGCCCATTCTGTCCTGCCAGCTGCCTATCGCACCCGCATCCTGGGCATGCTGGCCAAGTCTGCCGTCTCGACGACCATGTCCGACAGTATAATGGCTGTCATAACGCTCGACTTCATGCCGCAGCAATCGGAAGGCTCGTCCGCCTCCTCCCTTCAACCTTCAAGTACCCTGGAACGAACCAAGCTTCACAAGGCTCTGTTTCAGTACGTGTCTTGGGTAGCACAGGTTGGCCCGTCCAAGCCCGGATTCACCATCGGCGCGCCACTCATTCGCAGCATGAGGTCTTATATCGAATCGCAAGGCTGGCCGGTTGCTGACCAGACGTCTCATGACGACGTCAATCTGCGATCTAGAGCATACGAAACTATCGGAATGCTCGCACGAAGCGCGGATTTCCCTGTGAAAGAGCGCCTCGATCTGGGTGCGTGGCTCTTCCGGTCGCTCTCAGAGGACCCTAGCAACGATACGGTGGTGAATATCGATGGCGCACTCTCCAGCCTCACCGCCGTCATTCCGCCAAACATCGGAGGCGAGGATGAGATGCTCAAGACTATGCTCCTCACGTACATGTCGCTTCCTGACGAGGCTCCAGCGCTACGAAGCACACGGCACGCTGTTGTCAAGTGGGCAAATCAGTGTCTGCCCTTTTCCGACATCCGCGGTAGATGGATTGATGTCCTTGCCGTAGCTGGTCGGCCGAATGAACGAAGCGACGTGGTTGAGCAGGGCCTCAAGGGTTTGGACCCTTGGACATACCTTGCGCACACCGAAGCAGGCTCCCCTTTGCCGGACTGGAAGGAGATGACCATCACCTTCTTTGATTCCCTTATTGGGCCAAATCAGAACTCTGGCCAGCAGTTTAGCGGCACCTCGGTGACTCTGCCGGATAAAGCCGTCTTCCAAAACTTTCAGGGCCCTCGAATCTTGGCTTTTCCGGTTGCTCTTCGGTACTGCAAGCACATCATGATGCTGGCTGCCCTCGACGACTTCAACATTCAGCCAGATTGGATGCAGACGCTGGATGCACAGGTCAAAACGGACGTCAAGACTCGAGACCGTATCCAGGTGTACCTGCGGACGATAGACAGCGCATATATTGTCTTCTATCTGAAGTCGTGCCTGGAAGGCGCCTTTCTGGAAGACTCACCCATTGTCGAAGAGTGTATTCGCTGCTTCGTCGAAGTCGCATCACTGAGCCCAGGAGGGCCCCTTGGCTACTTGACCGACACAGCCTCCAACTTCCTGAGATTGATCAAATCGAACAAGAAGGAGATTCGAGGCCTGGGCGCCAGGGCTCTTGGAATCCTCGCCGCTCACCCAGCAAACAACTCAGATAACGTGAGCAATCTGATTATGACTTTGCGGTCTTTATTTGCCAATGCCGAAGACTTGGTTGGATCAGACTCGAATGCCGCCGAGGGCGCGTTGCTGGCACTCGGTTGCCTCAGCTCGCGATGTGTTTACTACGACCGTGATTTCCCTACCGACGTCGAATACCCGCTACACTTGTTGCTTACCAGCAAAGGTACCACTTCGTTGCATGCTTCGGCATTGGAGTCGTTTGCACAGCTGTGGGCAGCAGGGCTTGCACTGCCAGCGTCCGATGGGGAGTGCTCCGTCAGCAATGTCGTCGAAAAGCTGTCTGCCGAGGCCAAGAAGGGGAACGAGAAAGCCATTATCGCAATGGGGGGCCTCGCAGTTGGCCTACAAGACGCCAACAGTGGCTCGGAGGGCTCGGATGATATACTCTCTCGAGGTGTACTAGGCTCCATTCTCAAGGAGCTCTTTGCCTTGCACGAGATAAAGCGAGTCGAGATCCAGTTTACTGTGGGCGATGCAATTACCGCGGCCATAGCCCGTTGGGATTCCAACTCCGTCAAGTTGACACTGGACGTCGAAGCCCGGGGTGCACAGTTGCACATCGGGGCGCGAGACGGCCTCGTTGACGCCGCCCTCGCGAAGCTTCTCCAGGATTGCAAAGCCACAAAGCCATCTCTTCTGAAGGGGTCGGGTATTTGGCTCTTCTGCATCGTCCAATACTGCTCGCACTTGTCCCAAGTTCAATCGCGACTGCGCGAGATACAGGCTGCCTTTATGCGACTGCTGAGTGCGAGAGACGAGCTTGTCCAGGAGACTGCGTCCCGCGGCCTGTCTCTAGTCTACGAACGAGGCGACTCCGACCTGAAGGCTGCGTTGGTTAAGGATCTTGTATCAGCCTTTACAGGGTCGAGCACACAGCTCAAGGTGGATGACGAAACCGAGCTGTTCGAGCCTGGCGCTCTGCCAACCGGAGAGGGCAAGTCGGTGACGTCGTACAAGGACATTGTCAGCTTGGCCAATGAAGTGGGCGACCAACGGTTGGTTTACAAGTTCATGTCGCTGGCAGCCAATGCTGCTACCTGGTCTACGAGGTCGGCATTTGGTCGGTTTGGGCTCAGCAACATCCTGTCAGAGTCAGAGGTCGACCCCAAACTCTATCCGAAGCTGTATAGATATCGCTTCGACCCCAACGCCAACGTTCAGCGGTCCATGGACGACATCTGGAAGGCTCTTGTCAAGGACTCCAACGGCACCCTCGAGACGCATTTCGATGCCATTGTTGAGGATCTGTTGAAAAGTATCCTGGGCAAAGAGTGGCGGATGAGAGAAGCCAGCTGCGCTGCCCTCGCAGACCTCATTCAGGGGAGACCATTCCCTCAATATGAAAAGTACTACCGAGACATTTGGACGGCAGCTCTCAAGGTGCTGGACGATGTCAAAGGAAGTGTGAGGGAGGCCGCACTGAAGCTGTGCATGGGACTGTCCAATGGCCTTGTCCGACAACTTGAAGAAGGCAATCACGCATCAGCGGCGAAGGCTATGATGAAAGAGGCGCTTCCGTTCCTCCTATCCGACAAGGGCGTGGAGAGCTCGGTCCAAGACGTCCAGGTATTCGCCGCCATCACAGTGTTGAAGATTGCCAAGCATGGAGGCAAAGCTCTGCGTCCGTTCATTCCTGAGATGGTGCCCCAACTGCTTGGCCTGCTCAGTACGATTGAGCCGCAGCAGATCAACTGGCATTACCAAAGGGCCGGAGAGGATAGCCGTGATCAGATCGACAAGCTGCGGTCTCAAATGGTGAATCAGTCGCCCATCTCGGAAGCGATTGAGAACAGTCTGCGATTTATCAATGCCGATGTCATGGCCGAGCTGGCGCCTCGACTGGAGGCCACCATCAAGACCGCAATCGGGATGCCTACGAAGATTGGCTGCAGTCGAGTGCTGACCACGCTCGCAACGCGCCACACCGGCGACATTCGTTCAGTGTCGGGTCGATTCCTGCAACTGCTCGAGAAGCAGGTACTGGACAAGAATGACGAAGTCAGCCAAGCGTACGCTCGCGCATCGGCGTACATGATGAGGGCCGCCCCTGACGCGTCCAAGGTACGCTTCTGCGAGCGTTCCATCAACATGTACTTCCAGTCGGACGACGAGAGTCGCCGACAGAAGATTGCGGACGTCGTGGTCGCCCTAGCCAAGGTGTCTCCAGACCACTTCACTGCTCAAGAGACGGAGCTTCTACCGTTTTCGTATCTCGGGTCTCACGACTGCGACGAGTATGCTGCGAAGGTATTTGGGGAAGTCTGGACCCAGCATTCCGGGAGCAGCCGTACCGTGGTGCGATACGTGCCCGAGATAGTCGCCTTGGTCGAACGCTGCCAAGATACGGCTCAATGGGCACTCCGACATACCGGAGCTTTCACCGTTGCCGCCATGGTAGCAGATGTCGCCAATGCCAGTGACGCCACCGGGGAGATTCCAGTGGCGACCCTCAAGACCATTTGGCCAGTTCTGGACAAGACCCTTGCGCTAAAAACCTTTGAGGGCAAGGAGAAGCTGCTCGACTCGTATCCCAAGTTCGTCGAGCACGGTCAGAGTTTCTGGAAGAACGACAGCCAGATCGCGGCCCAGACGAAGAAGATTGCTGTTCGCGAAGCAAAGCGAAACAACGACGAATACCGCGTTCACGCCTTCCGCTGCTTGTGGCGATTTGCCAAGGCCAGAGACGACCTCGACATGCTGCAGGAGATTGCCGACATTACAACACCTTATCTAGATGACTTGAAGGATGAGGACAAGATGGAAGTAGACTCCAAGGAAGCCTCCAAGGAGGATATCACTTTCAAGACGGCCAAGAATGCCTTCGAGGCCGTTGCGCGCGGATATGCTCCGTCCAAGACGAAGGACTTTCGGGCGATTCTTGCGCTCGTCGTCAAGAATCTTGGTCCGTACCTTTCGAGTCCCAAGTTTGATGCCATCAAGCGAGAAATTTGGTACGACTGCGTCTGCGACCTGATGACGGACGCCACCAAGATGACAGCTCCAGCCGATGCCGTGCCGCCCTCGTTTGACGGCAGCGCAACACTAGCTGCCTATCTGGAGAGCCTGGACCTGACTCGAGCAGACGCGGGAACGGAATCACAGAGGCTGAAGCGGGTGAAGGCTGTCTCTGCGGCACTCAAGGCCAAGATTGACGGCGTGTTCGGGAAGTCGGAGCTCGCAAACAGCCTGGAAGGGACGTTGGGGTTGGCGATGAGGGACGAGAGGGCTTTGGACGTGCAGAAGGCGTGGAAGGGGGTGATGAGTGAGTTTCAGGAAGCTCGTCGGTAGG
The DNA here is from genome assembly GCA_024340765.1 of Tolypocladium cylindrosporum. Taxonomy (NCBI): domain Eukaryota; kingdom Fungi; phylum Ascomycota; class Sordariomycetes; order Hypocreales; family Ophiocordycipitaceae; genus Tolypocladium; species Tolypocladium cylindrosporum. The sequence goes on along the minus strand of JALHCC010000356.1, from coordinate 14,477 downwards.
ACATCTCTGCAGAATAGATGCATAGACTTGATGTAGTAATGGATGTTATCTGCCTGGATGCTGTCTTTATTGACGCGCTGTCATACGCCGTGATCGATCAGGCGACTTCCCAGTTGCACGTGAACGTTGACCCTGGACACTTCGTAGACAGGTCCGCTTGAACGAGGCGACCCTCCACGAAGAAATTGTTAAAAAAAAAAATTGGTCTTACAGGAAATATCAACAAGAAATAGATCCAAATCATTTTAAGCCACTAGAAATCCCTACACCTTCTCACAACGGGGTTGTTTCATCGCCCTATGGACGGTATCATGGTGTAGGGTAGCCGCTCAAGCCGCTGTCGCCGGAAACGGCACTTGCAATGATCCGGCGGGATGTCACCCTGTGGCAGGTGCTGGGCAGGGCGGGACCTGCACTTGCCCCCGCTACAGCCACAGGAGACTTCGTTGCGTCATGGTATTTGGGTGCCTGCGGCTCTAGCGATGACCACCTGGACGGCACCTGCCACTCCACTGGCGTAAACCCGCCACATCACAAACCCTCATCCAGCTCCTCTCTCAACAACGACGCGGCTGCCCACGCAGATTCTGACCCCATCACGACGCCGCCAGGGGCTTCTTTGAGCGCGCGAGTCCTTTCTCGATTTGAACACACCCAGCACCGACACGCCTGTTCCTTTGGAGTGCCACCTTGGGAGCACAGACACCTCAAAGTCCAAAGGCAACGCCCTATCAACGCCGTCTGGCCCCAACGAGCGATTCCACCTTTTCCCCATTCGACAACCACGATACCAGCTGTCTGCACAGACCGTCTTCCACGCGTGCTTCTGCGGCCGACCTCGAACGAGCCGAGCAACTCACATACGGTGGTCCTGGCCCGGTGGCAACTGTGGTGGCGGCCATGGACGAAGACATCTCTACTTTCGTCTCCATTACTGGAGTGAGTGCCGATGTGGCGCGCGGCTTCCTACAACTGACGGGCGGCGACTTTGAGCGAGCAGTCGGCCTCTATTTCGAGAACCCAGAGCTCGTGTCCGGCGTCGGCGCCGGCATCTCTGGTGGCGATGGCGCTCCAGGCAATCCCGCGTCGTCTGAATCTCGCCGGCCCAACGTTGGCCGGCAAGATACTGGCGGCGTGATTACTATCAGTGATGATGAGGACGACGATGCCATGCACATGGGTGACGAAGACGACCTTGATGACGACCACGATGGCAGAGCTGCCGCTGCGCAAGCGGCCGCCATGGCACAGGAAGAAGAGGACGCTGCAATGGCGAAGCGTCTGCAGGAGGAGCTATATCAAGGCGGCCAGGGCTCGGGTCCAGCGGGTGGCGACGACGACGTGCGAGCTCCCATCGCGAGAACAACAGAAACGCTGGTTGCGCCTGATCTGGGCTGGGGCGGCGATGATGATGAGATGGGGTCTGCCCTCCTGGAGCAGCTGAGGAGACGACGAGCACCGCCCCGTAAGTGTCAAATTTCATGCCTGTACACTGACGCGATGATCCTGGCTAATGTTGGAAACGCAGCGCCGTCTGGAGGACCATTTGGTCAACGAATCTGGGGAGATGGTTCTGCGCGGCGGCCAGCTGTGAGCGATGACGATGGACCTCACGCACGAAGACTCGAAGACTTGTTCCGTCCGCCGTATGACCTGATGGCTCGTGCGTCTTGGGACGAAGCTCGGACGCTGGGAAAGGAGGATAAGAAGTGGATATTGGTCAACCTGCAGGACATGAACGACTTCAACTGTCAGGCCCTCAACCGGGACATCTGGAAGGACGAGGCCGTGCGTGACCTGGTCTCGGAGAACTTCATCTTCCTGCAGTATGACAAGGACTACCCAGATGCGCAAGAGTACGTCACGTTTTACTTTCCGCACGGGAGCCACGAGAACCCCGAGAACTACCCCCACGTGTCCATTGTCGACCCCCGGACAGGCGAACAGGTCAAGGTCTGGAGCGGCAGACCTTTCCCCAGCGCCACCGACTTCCACGCCGAGCTTGCAGAGTTCCTGGACCGCTACAGCCTGGCCGCCAACAGCAAGAACCCGGTGGCCAAGGCGACGGCGCGGAAGCCGCAGGTGGTGGACGTGGACCGCATGACGGAGGAGGAGATGCTGGAGATGGCGCTGAAGAACAGCCTGGCAGCAGGGAGCGGCAGCGGCGGCGGCGGCGGCGAAAGCCGCCGCTCGGGGTCGACGCCGAACATCCACGACCCGGATGCGCTGACCAAGTCACCGGCGGCGGCGGGTGACGCGGGGGAAAAGGGCAAGGAGCCAGAGCAGGCGCCAGCGGAGAGCGCGTTCTCGCAAATCTCAAGCGCCAGCCCACACTCGGAGCCAGCGAACGACCCGGCAACGATGACACGGATCCAGTTCCGGCACCCGGACGGACGTGTCATCCGGCGGTTCAACCTGCAGGACCCCGTGCGCAGAATCTACGAGTGGCTCAAGGCGGAGCCGCTGGACGGAAAGGAGGGCATCGTGTTTGAGCTGAAGAAGATGCCGCAGGGTCAAGACTTGATTGGCAACCTGGACAGCACGATCGAGGAGAACGGCCTGAAGCAGGGGACGGTGATGATTGAGTTTATCGAGGAATGATGACGGATGGACAGGAAGACGGCTTGCGGTGGCATTCTTGACGGCTTGATTTCGGAGGCAGTCTGGGCGATGCCGCGAAGATGCCGCGCAGATAGACTCATGTTTCCCGGAGGTGGGTGGCCATTTGTCTTTATACTGAGGATAGACGGGGCAAGAGAGTGGCAGAACCTGGAAGCCTGGGAGGATTTCGGCCATGTTGCCTGTACGCACGAGGCTTTATCCTGCATGGGAAGAAATACAAGATGCACGAGAAGAAATACAAGATGCACACCCAGAGTCGATGACCTCGAGGCTGAGAGGGCCGCCAGCCAATGGTGCCCCGATGCGGCCTGTGTTTTGAATCCAGGGCCGAGCTGGCTGCTGCCCCTCATCCATGATGGCTCCCACGACAGCGGGATGCCTCCCTCACAGGGGGATGGCTCTCACTACAGCGAGATGGCTCTCACTACAGCGGGATGGCTCTCACTACAGCGGGATGCCTCCCACACAGGGATGCCTCCCACACAGGGGGATGCCTCCCACCACAGCGGGAGGGACGGGCGCATGACGCCCCTCCCAGGCGGGCTAGCGGTGGCTGCCAGGGGTTCCCTTCAGCCTCCTCAGAGGCGCGGCGGTTGGTTGCTGCTCCCGCTCCACCCACCAGCTGTCGACCCCACGGCCATAAACACGGCCGCCCACCCCATTGTTTTGTTCACCGTCGTCAGTTGGCATTGCGATGCGCTGCGAGAGTGAAGGCTTGCATGGGCTTTGTTTGTTTCTTCCGGGAGTCCGCATCTTCGCATCTTGTTGCATTCTCTCTCCCTTCCGCTCTGGACGCATACCGAGGCTGTATCGTCGCCCACCTGGCGGGGCCCTGAATCATCCATCCGCTCCCTCGCAGCTGGCAGCGTGGGAGCTTGAGCGCAGAAGACAGGTCACTGCTCGCTTTCATCCGACAATCGGCAACGGCGACGACGACGAAGGCCTTCCTGACACTGGAGCAAACCGCGAGGACACATGATCCTACCCGAATCGGCACCTTCAGCGACGGAACAGCCGCGAGATATACCGAGCACGACGACGACGGCTGCGCTCCACACGGCGTAACGTTGGATCACCATGGCGGACAGGAACCGTGACGCCGAAGAGGGCAACGAAGCCCTGGACCCGGAGCTCCTGTACTCCAAGGAATACTGCATTGGTGAGTGCGCGGCCATGGAGCCCGTTCGTGGAACCAACTAACGCGGGTCTGTGACAGGCGGTGGCAGCTTTGGCAAGGTCTTCAAGGGGTACGCTCACGCTCTCTGCGCGCCAGTCTTTCCGGGTTCTCCATGCAGCTGACCATCGACTTCCCACAGCGTCGACAAGCGGACCGGCCATGCCGTCGCCATCAAGGTCATCGACATCGAAAACGCCGAAGACGAGGTCGAGGACATTATCCAGGAAATCGCCATCCTGTCCGAGCTGCAGTCGCCCTACGTGACCAAGTACTACGGCTCCTACGCCAAGGGCGCCGAGCTGTGGATCGTCATGGAGTTTTGCGCCGGCGGCAGCTGTGCCGACCTCATGAAGCCGGGGCTGATTGGCGAGGACTACATTGCCATCATCGCGCGGGAGCTGCTGCTGGGGCTGGACTACCTGCACTCGGACAAGAAGCTGCACCGTGATATCAAGGCCGCCAACGTGCTCCTCAGCTCCGGCGGCCAGGTCAAGCTCGCCGACTTTGGCGTCTCGGGCCAGCTCTCGGCGACCATGACCAAGAAGAACACTTTTGTGGGCACTCCTTTCTGGATGGCCCCAGAAGTCATCAAGCAGTCCGGGTACGACCACAAGGCCGACATCTGGTCGCTCGGAATCACCGCCCTCGAACTCGCTAAGGGCGAGCCCCCCTACGCAGACATCCACCCCATGAAGGTGCTCTTCCTCATCCCCAAGAACCCTGCGCCGAGATTAGAAGGCAACTTCACCAAGGCCTTCAAGGACTTTGTCGAGCTGTGTCTGCAGCGCGACCCCAAGGACCGGCCGACGGCGAGAGACTTGCTTCGACACCCTTTCATCAGAAAGGCGAAGAAGACGACGTATCTCACCGAGCTGATTGAACGCCACAGCCGCTGGGCGCTGACGCACAAGGGAGAAGACGACGACAACTGGGACACGGCCGACGGCGGCGCACCCACGGAGCGGGAAAAGGTGGACGAGGACATGTGGGACTTTGGCACCGTCAGGCTGGTGGGCGACAGAGGCGGCATGGTCAGCCGCCCGGGACTGAACGCCATGGACGAGAGTGCCACCAACGCCAGATCCTCACGCCAGATGGAGGGTCCCGAAGACTGTGGCGAGAAGCGCCGCGATGCGAGCCCGACCAAGACGCGGGACTTTGCCCTGCAGTCCAGCGATACGCTCAAGGCGGCCAACCAGGGCACCTCGAGACAGACCAGCCCTCAGCGCAGACCGGTCTCGACGCAGATGCATCCAGGCCCAGGCTCGCCCACCAAAGTGCCGCTGCCCCCGAGCCCGATGAAGACGTGGACCCGAGAAGGGCCCGAGACACCAACAAAGAGTCTCGCACAGGCTCCGCTGCCGCAGAACACGTCTTCGCAGTCGCCGGATTATGATCGCGCCCTGCAGGCTCAGCTTCAGCGCGATATGGGCATGCTGAACCTGAACCTGGACCTGAGCCCGCCCGTGGCGTCTGGGGCTGTACAGGCCTCGACGGCCGAGAAGCCGGTACCGCCACCTCACGATACCGCGCCACGGTCGCCGAGCTCAAAGGCCCCGGCCATGGCGATACCGGAGATTCCGCCGTACAAGGGCCAGGCACAGCGAGTCGCGTCGCAGCAGCAAGCAGCGGCCCAGCGGGCGCCGAGCGTCAACTTTGTGTCGCAGAAGCCGCAGTCCCCGGCACCATCGGAAGGCTCCATTGCGCCCTCATCCTTTCCGTCCCCGGCGCCTGCGAACCCCAACGGGGAGCTGGACGCGCTCAACGACGTCATATTCCCAGCCCTGGAGGAGGCGCTGAAGAGGCGGCAGATCCGGCTGCAGCAGGCGTTGAAGCCGGCCCAGAGCGCGGCGGGGGCGGCGGCTACGGTGAAGCAACAGCGGGCCGAGGCGACGCACGAGAAGCTGCGCAAGCTGGTGTACAAGCTGGCGCACGCGTGCAAGGAGATTGACCAGTACGACAAGGCCGAGCCGGTGGGCATGGGCAGGGACGTGGGCAGCTTCCTGGAGGGGCTGCTGGAGGAGATATTGGTGCGAGTCGAGCCGCTGGACGAGGAAGAGGCGTGAGGGCGACGACGACGCGATGTTATGTTTATGTGATACATGTATGTATGTATGAAGGTTACGTGACGGGACCCTGGTGAGCCTCGATGACGAGGCGACGGGTTGGACTACAGAAAACGAAGACGGCGGGATCAGGGATGGCAAGGATGGGTCGGATAGGTGTTGGAGTAGGCAATGCATGGCCGTATTTCCGGCCTCTGGTATTTACGAATCCGGTTCGTTGGTAGTCCTTTGTCCTTGCTTGCATGTCCTTGATGCATTTCCTTGCCTCCATGTCCTTGCTTCTCCTTCGTATGTCCTTTCCCATGTGTTGTCAGGTTTCGCGGCTATCAACTATCAACGTCATCCACTCCCCCGGGCGTAGGCCCAAACAGGGCAAGCGCGGCGGTTTGCTCGGAGTAGACGTCGCATTCCGCTCTTTTTCCGAACCACTGACGGTGCGCCGAGAGGAAAGCGCAGCCCAGTGCGGAAAAAAAATTCGAGGCAGGCACGGAAGCAGCGCCGGCAATGGCCGAGCGGCTCAATTGAGGGAACGTTGCTGCGGTATTTGGTGCAGATCCATCCAGCCGTGCGTCCGAGCCTCACCTCACCTCATCCTCACCTTTGCTTTTCTCTCTCCCGCCCCCCTCGACGACGACGACTCTGCTGTGCAAAGGACACGCATCGAGCTGTACATCTCTCCGCTCCTCTCCGCTCCTCTCGGCCTTGACCATGTTGTCGCGAAGCTCTCTTAGGACGGCGCAGGTACGTTGCCGTTGCCGGTGTGTCCGTGCTGTTGGTTGGCCGGAGGGATGGGATTGTGGCGCGCGATTGAGGGGCGCTGGGGATGATCGAGGGCGTCCACGGGGAGACGGCGCTGCTGCGGCACCTGCAGACGCACGATAGCATCATGGACCATAGCTGACACTCACAGCTCCTGCGCGGCGCTGCCGGCCAGCCCCAGCAGCAGCTCGCCCGCTCGTTCGCGACGGTCCAGTCCGACATCTTCAAGCCCGCCAAGTTCGGCGGCAAGTACACCGTCACCCTGATCCCCGGCGACGGCATCGGCGCCGAGGTGGCCGAGTCGGTCAAGACGGTCTTCAAGGCCGACAACGTGCCCGTCGAGTGGGAGCAGATCGCCGTGTCGGGCGTCATCGAGGGCGGCAGCCGCACCGAGGAGGCGTTCCGCGAGAGCGTCGCCTCGCTCAAGCGCAACAAGCTGGGCCTCAAGGGCATCCTGCACACGCCCGTCAGCCGCTCCGGCCACCAGAGCTTCAACGTGGCCATGCGCCAGGAGCTCGACATCTACGCCAGCATCTCCCTCATCAAGAACATCCCCGGCTACGAGACGCGCCACAAGGACGTCGACCTGTGCATCATCCGCGAGAACACCGAGGGCGAGTACTCGGGCCTCGAGCACCAGAGCGTGCCCGGCGTCGTCGAGTCGCTCAAGATCATCACCCGCGCCAAGTCGGAGCGCATCGCCCGCTTCGCCTTTGCCTTTGCCCTCGCCAACGGCCGCTCCAAGGTCACGTGCATCCACAAGGCCAACATCATGAAGCTGGCCGACGGCCTGTTCCGCAGCACCTTCCACAGCGTCGCCAAGGAGTACCCGACGCTCGAGGTCAACGACATGATTGTCGACAACGCCTCGATGCAGGCCGTCTCGCGCCCGCAGCAGTTTGACGTCATGGTCATGCCCAACCTGTACGGCGGCATCCTGTCCAACATTGGCGCCGCGCTCGTCGGCGGGCCGGGCATCGTGCCGGGCTGCAACATGGGCCGCGACGTGGCCGTCTTCGAGCCCGGCTGCCGCCACGTCGGCCTGGACATCAAGGGCAAGGACCAGGCCAACCCGACGGCGCTGCTGCTGTCGGGCAGCATGCTGCTGCGCCACCTGGGCCTGGACGAGCACGCCAACCGCATCTCCAAGGCCGTCTACGCCGTCATTGCCGAGGGGTAGGACTCCCTCCCTGTGCGAATGGTTTGTGAATTGAACTGACAGCCTCGCAGCAAGGTCCGCACGCGCGACATGGGCGGCGAGTCGACGACGCACGAGTTCACCAGGGCGATCCTCGACAAGATGGAGGCCAACTAAACACACGCAAACACGACACCTACCGACGACGAGACGTGTGGGCCGGGAACGGAACCCCGGCGGACGCGCCAGACTTGTGATACCTCGATATAGAAGCGGCGGCGCCAGATGCTTTGGGAAAGACGACCACGACCAGGGGAGGACGAGGGGGACGGGTGTATGTATAGCATGGCATTGCAGAGAGCAGTTTTGAATGATAGATATTGTTGTTTCTACGAAGTACGTGCTTGTGTCAATGGAGTGGGTGTGACGGGATGCTCCGCACCAGGTCGGTTCCTCGGCCCTGGGTCAGGGCCGAGCACCATATTTGGAATCAAGCATAAACGGTGATTCCTATTCGACGACGGGAACCCGCTCGCCAAGCAGGCAAAATCAGCCGTCCGTAGTCCATAGTCCGTAGTCCGTAGTCCGTAGTCCGTCGTAAGCCCATGTCTTGGCTCCCCTTGACGAGGACCCCGCACCCCCCCCCACACCAAAGGCGCAGACTGCAGTATAAAACGAGCCCCCGTGCGTCTTCCCTTTCCCACGAGGACCCTGATGTCTAGATCTCTGACGCCCGCGAACCAGAAGCCGCTGTTCCAGAAACCCCTGTTCCCGAAATACCCTTGCCGCCTCTAGCAAACCATGTCGACAAAGGGCAGCTGTGCGTGTGGGGAGGTTGCGTACCAGTTCTCGGGTAAGATCCCCGCGGCGGCGCCGGAATGGGGGATGGTGTGCTGATGGCGGGATGGTGCAGGGGAGCCGGCCGTTACGGCGCTGTGCCATTGCGTGGATTGCCAGAAGGTGAGTGGGATCTGGACTGGGTCCTCGCGGACGGACGGCTGATGGATGCACGAGTAGTGGACGGGCGGCGCGTTTACGTCCAACGCCGTGGTGCCGCGGACGGCGTTTGAAGTCACCAAGGGTAGTCTCCCCGTCCAGCAACTGCACTGACGTATAGAAGGCTGACGGTGTGCGCAGGCACGCCCAAGGCGTGGAACGCGGTCGGCGCCTCGGGCAAGGTCAACAAGCACTTCTTCTGCGCGACGTGCGGCAGCAGCCTGTACACGGAGCTCGAGGTGATGCCCGACGTGACGTGCGTCAAGGCCGGCGGGCTGGACGGCGGCGCGGCGGGCCTGGGCGGCCGGATCGGCGTCGAGTTCTACACCAGGGACCGGGTTGGATACCTGCAGGGCTGCGAGGGCGCGAAGCAGGAGAGGGAGTTTGGGGCGTAGGCGATACGTGCGCAGGGAGGGGGTGGCATGGGTGATGGGTGATGGCTGATGGCATGAGTGATGGGCGCTGGCATACGTGATGGGCGCATCGGTGTACCTTTGCATATTCCTCTACACCGTCGTGCTACGGTCCCTTATGGCCGCGACGATGCGCTGCAGACCCAGCTCCAGGTAGCTCGCCTCCTGCGTAAAGATGATCCTGAACCACCCCGGCTGCTCGGCCCCGAAGCGCACCCCGTCGGCGAGGAAGACCCTGTGCTCGAGCAGGCTGCGCATGACGGCCGCGTCGAGGTCGGCGACGTCCTCGCCCGGGCGCTGCTTGCGGTACGCGTCGCCCAGGTTCACCCACACGAAGAAGCCCGCGTTGGCGCCCGGCGCGTGCTCGATGCCGTGATCGCGCGCCCAGACGACGACCTTTTCGTGGTGCTCGGCGAGCCGGCGCTGGCTCTCGCGGATGTAGTCGTCGACCCAGGCGTCGTCCTCGAGCACGTCGGCGGTGACGAGGTCCGACAGCGACGACGTCCACGAGAACTCGAAGACGGCGCGCAGCGCGGCGCGCACGGGGGCGCTGTGCTGCGAGACGGTGAAGCCCATTCGCAGCCCGTTGGCGCCAAAGTCCTTGGACATGCCCCAGAGGACGTGCAGCAGCGCCGGGTCGACGATGCCGGCCGGGTCGACGGACAGCAGCGACTCGAACGGCACCGGCGCCGGGCCCGAGCCGGCGCCGTCGACGCGGTTCTCGAAGACGGAGAGCGCGTAGATCTCGTCGCTGATGAGGTGCACGCGGTGCCGCTGGCAGAGGCGCATGTAGGCGACGAGCACGTCGCGCGGGTAGCAGCGCCCGAGCGGGTTGTGCGGGTGCGCGAGGATGAGGGCGGCGATGCGCTGGCCGCGCGCCCGGGCTGCGAGGATGGCCTCCTCGTGCCGGTCGACGGCCGCGAGGCCCATGGGGTCGAGCGCGCCAAAGGCCAGCGGGATGAGCTCGACGCCGGTGCGGCGGCCGACGTCCGAGGGGAACGCCCCGTAGTACGGCCGCCCGATGAGGATGCCGTCGCCGGGGTCGGCGACCGCCCAGGCCAGGTTCTCGATGGCCGGCGTGCAGCCGTTGCTGACGAGCACGTGGTCCGGCTCGACGGGCGTCGCGGGCCGGAGGCGCCGGGTGAGGAAGCGGGCGACGGCGGCGCGGAGCCGCGCGCAGAAGTCGCCGTAGGTGAGCGCCGCGGCCGGCACGCGTAGGTGGGCGCGCATGTGGGCGAGCAGCGCCTCGTGCATGAGGCTGTTCTCGGCGACGCCGAGGTTGACGAAGCCGGCCGGGTTGGCGCGCTCGTCGTAGAGGTTGGTGAGCACGGGCGTCAGCACGGCGCTGATGGAGTTGGGGTCCGGGGCAGCGATGCGGGCGGCGCGGCGGGAGAGGGCCATGGCGGCGGCGCGGCGGGAGGCTGGGGGGGGTATGGGGGATGTGTGCAACGGTGAGGATGTGTGCAACAGTGAGGATGTGTGCAATGGTGAGGATGTGTGCCGAACAGTGAGAGGCGAGGTCGTGGCGGAAGAGTGCTTAAGCTTTGAGGTTGGCGGGAATTATCTTGCCATATGGGGCCGGCCCGGCGCCCTCTTACACGCGGAGACAGGCGGAGGTGGAACAGCGGGTCGGGAACGACATGGAATAGTTGAGCAGTCTCATGTGAAGAATACCATACCAATTATATCTGACACTTCATGAGCCCAAGCTAAAGTAAGTCGACGTACCAAGCGCAACGAGCAATAACCGGCTGGCAGCGTTTCGTGTAAGATGGTTGGTTCGGCCTGACTCGGGCAGAGCGCAGCGACTCGCGGCGTCCGGCCAATTGAATTTCCGGCTGCCGCCAGGGGCCCGACAGGCCTTGCCGACCCCGCCAACCCAATGGCGGGGTGACTGCATTTTCTGCCTCCGACTGCTGTGACTCGACTCGCGACCGTAAAAATCAGCGTAGAATCGCCAGATCCTCAGACAACCGCAACAACCCACGAGACCAGCCATGGCCGACACCCAAACGCCCGCGGGCGGCGATGCTGCCGCCGATGCCACCGCCGCCGTCGCCAAGCTGCACCTCGACGAGGCCACGGGCGAGATGATCTCCAAGACGGAGCTGAAGAAGCGCCAGAAGGCCCGCGAGAAGGAAGCCGCCCGCAAGGAGAAGCAGGCCGCGAACCCCCAGCCCGCGGCCGGCGGCAGCAGCAGAAGCGCCGAGGCGGCCGAGAAGGAGCTCACGCCGAACCAGGTGCGCAGACGCGTCCCCCCGAGCCTCGTCTCCGTGCGTCGGGCAGAGACTGACTCTGGCAACAGTACTTTGAGATTCGATCGCGTGCCGTCGCCGAGCTGCACGAGCAGGGCAAGGCATACCCCTACAAGGTACGTTGCGCATCCGAGCGTCTCCGGAAGGGCATTTCTGACTCCGCACCCCAGTTCCACGTCACCTACGACATCCGCAAGTTCGCCGACGAGTTCTCCCACCTCAAGAACGGCGAGTCCGACCCGTCCAAGCAGGTCCAGCTGGCGGGGAGAATATACGTCAAGCGCTCTGCCGGCAGCAAGCTCTACTTTTACGACATCCGCTCCGAGGTCCGCCTTCCATCTGACTTTCTTGACTGGGACGGGTACTGACTCATCGCAGGGCGCGCGGCTCCAGGTCCTCGCGCAGGCCGACAACGTCGGCGAGGGCGCGCCGACCTTTGACGAGCAGCACATGCACCTCCGCCGAGGCGACATCATCGGCATCAAGGGCTACCCGAGCCGGACGAACCCCAAGACCAAGCAGGGCAGCGGTGACTTCTCCGGCGAGCTGTCCATTGCCGCGACCGAGGTCACCCTTCTGTCGCCGTGCTTGCACCAGGTACGGAACCCGGGTGTGCCTCTCGATTACGCGTGCTGACCGCTCCAGATCCCCGACGACCACTATGGCTTCAAGAACCCCGAGCAGCGGTTCCGCCAGCGGTACCTCGATCTCATGATGAACGACAGGTCCAGACAGATCTTCCTCACCAGGGCCAAGGCCGACTCGTACCTTCGCCGGTGGTTCGATGAACGCGACTTTGTGTCGGTGCAGACCCCCATGCTGAACCCCATCGCCGGCGGCGCGACGGCCAAGCCCTTCATCACCCACCACAACGACCTGAACATGGACATGTTCCTGCGTGTGGCGCCCGAGCTGTACCTCAAGATGCTGGTTGTCGGTGGCCTGAACCGGGTCTACGAGATGGGGCGACAGTTCCGAAACGAGAGCGCCGATCTCACCCACAACCCTGGTGCGTATTGCCCGTGGCTGACATGAAGACATGAAGCCATCGCTAACAAACGTCAGAATTCACCAGCCTGGAGTTTTACATGGCCTACGCCGACGTCAACGACCTCATTGGCATGACCGAGGACCTCGTCAGCGGCCTGGTCAAGCACATCCACGGCTCGTACAAGACCACCTTCCACAACATCAAGGGCGAGGAGATCACCATCAACTGGGAGGCCCCGTGGCCCAAGATCGACATGATGCCCGCCCTCGAGGAGGCTTGCGGCGAAAAGTTCCCTCCTGCCGACGAGCTGCACACCGAGGAGACTGGCGAGTTCCTCAGGCGCATCCTCAAGAAGACCAACGTCGAGTGCAACCCGCCTCTGACCAACGCACGCATGATTGATGCGCTGGTGGGCGAGTTCCTCGAGTCTCGATGCGTAAGCACCAACACCTCTCCTTGTTGGAACGAGAAGCAAGGCTGACTGATCCAGATCAACCCTACCTTTATCATGGGCCACCCCAAGATGATGTCTCCTCTGGCCAAGACGTCGCGCTTCACCCCTGGTCTTTGCGAGCGATTCGAGGTTTTCGTCGCCACCAAGGAGATTGCCAACGCGTAAGTGCAACCAGCCGTATAGACGGATAGAGGCTAACTTTGTCAGCTACACCGAGTTGAACGTTGCCGCTGAGCAGCGAATGAACTTTGAGGAGCAGGCGCGCCAGAAGGCCCAGGGCGACGACGAGGCGCAGATGGTTGACGAGACCTTCTGCCGCGCCCTCGAGCACGGTCTGCCGCCCACCGGTGGCTGGGGCATGGGCATCGACCGCATGATCATGTTCCTGACGGACAACTACAGCATCCGCGAGGTGCTGGCGTTCCCCCACATGAAGCCCGAGTAGAGCGGAGAAGAGGTGTTATGCTAAACGTCAGATCAACGTTAGACAAGAGGTATCCTTGGTCATAGATTGAGCCGCGGAGTCGCATCTCCTGGCTGGCTCGGCTGGACGTGAGAGCAAGGAACGAACGATACAATGAATGAAGACTGTTTGAAACAAGGGTATCTATTTGTCCCTGTCTAGTGACATTTGGCCACAACCGTGATAAACTGATAAACCATGATGAACCATGATGAACTCCAAACGCCATGCCCATGCCGTGAATTCAAGTCATCGTAAATGCCCCCAAGGCCGCCGCTCAAAAGGCGATGCGGCGCTTGCGCCCAGTGTACTTGGACGTGGACTTGACGACGCGGCCCTTGCGCTCCATCTGCTCCTTCTTCTTGACGATCCACGCCTTGCTGCCCTTTTTGACCGAGGCGCTGTTGGCCTTGAGCTTCTTGCGGGCGTCCAGGACGTCGACGCCGTCCATGCCGGCCACGACGCCGGTGATGTCGCCGGGGGCGCCGTCGGCGCCGGCGGCGCCGGCGGTGAGCACGAGGTACAGCTTGACGTTCTTGGTGCCCGGGTCGTCCTCGAGGACGCCGGCGCCGAAGCCGGCCTTGACGGCGGCCTGGGTGATCATGTTGCGCTGGACGTCGTTCTTGGGGTAGAACTGGCAGACGGCGCGGCCGCCGCGGCGCAGCGCCGCGTACAGCCCGTTGAAGAAGCGGGCGAGGCGGCCCGCCGGCGACGTGTCGCTCGACTCGGCGCTGCAGAGCCACTGCACGGCCGAGATGGAGATGGCCGCGTCGAACGTCCCCGCGCGGAACGGCACGCCCTGGCCCATGTCCGCGAGCAGCAGGTCGCCCGCCACGTCGCGCTGCAGCGCCACGTCGAGCATCGACGGCGACAGGTCCATGCCGATCCACGCGTGCGGGCCGCCCTCGTCGCGCGCCAGCGACGACAGGATCTCGCCCGACAGCCCGCTGCCGCACCCGACGTCGAGGACGAGGCTTGGCCCCTGCAGGTCCAGCAGCTCGAGGGCCCGGCGCGTCATGCTCGCCTGGATGGTCTGGATGCGCGACGACGTCGTGTACTTTCGCGCCTCGGTGTCGTCGTAGTGCACGTCGGCGGCGCTGGGCGGGGGTCAGTCATGGAATTGCGGTGCGAGGAGGAGGGGGG
>JALHCC010000354.1:0-19388 GCA_024340765.1 Tolypocladium cylindrosporum | reverse complement strand
GCCCGAGCCTGCAGCACGAGCGGCCCGTCGCGCTGTCCATGCAGCCGCCGCCGCCGCCGCCGCCGCGGGGCGCGCAGCAGCCCATGTGCGAGGCGCTGGACCTCGACGACCTGCAGAACTTCCTGAGCTGGGACATGTACGGCATCATGGAGATGGGCGGCGGCGTGAGCACCGAGGACATGGACGACTCGGTGTCGCAGTCGTGGACGGGCGCCATCTGAGCGGGCGGACAGCCGGGCGGGGCCGGGGCCGGGTGGGCCCTCGGCGGCTGGGCGGCTGTCATTGGCCGGCGGGCCGTCGGGCCGGAGCATCGCGCAATGGCGCATCGCCATCAACCGTCTCCTGCTGCATCTCACCCCGGACGGGCATCTGCAGCGGCCTGCTGCGGGCTCGTCGGCAGGCGCAACGGGTCGAAGCGGCGTCGACACGTCGCCGGAGGGTTTAATGGCATAGTCTCAAGAGGAGGATTCCGAGAGGTGCATGTCGGCCGGCGGACAAGTATCTGTGCGGACGCGCGGAGAATGCGTCTGAGCTGCATTGATTAGACTGTGTTGTGGGGTGACTCAGGCTGCATAGACTGGTTCAGAAGCCCTGATTCGCGTTTGTATATTTACCCACATGATGATATGACTAGCTGCTATGGGACTGTCGTCGAGTCTTGTTCAACCGCTAATAGTAACGTATGCGTATTGAATGTCGGATCGGCGTTGTCGCCGAAATCTCACATGGTCGCCGTTCATGCAGACGACAGTAGCGTAGCTCGCTGAATTGGGTAAAACTCTTAACGGTACTAACAAGCCTATGTGTACTCCGTAACCGAACCTCTATATGTAACTTTTCTTAAACTCCTGACCAAGCTTACCAACAACTCCAACAAACTCCCTTTGCTTCTGGGCGATCAGATAGCCCTCGGACCTCCTTGCCTTTTCCGAGATAGCCCAAGCCCGCCTACACCCCTTCAGACCGTCTGCCTCGGCTTCGTCCATCCTTCTTCCACTGGCGATTCGCCAGCTCCCCTTGCTGCTCGGGCTCCAGCTTCTGGAGGCTACACCCCAGGATCAAGTAGTCGATCACCACCACAAACTCCTCGACCACGGCCATGCCCACGCGCACGGCAACATTCCCCCCGACAACGGCAAAGGTGTCATTGTTGAGGAAGGTCGCTAGCACAGAGTACACCAGCCGCACCAGGATGAAGGGCCAGGCGATGGCCACGGCGACGGGGATGCGGCGCTCCTGGATGGGCACCGAGCTCCTGTATCCGGACGTGGTGACGAGGATGAAGGATAAGCCGGCAAAGGCGACAATGTAGAGGACGATGGCCGCCTTGCTCGTAGTTGAGATCGTGACGGTGCCGTCCGACGAGGATCCACTCGTGCCGCCCGCGATGCTGAGAATCAGCCCGAGGGTAATGAGAAGCTGCACAAGCCGGAACTGCTTGATGCTAAAGACCGGAGCACCCTTGGAGTTGATCCAATCGACGCTTTACATGTCAGCTCCCTCTCTCCACGAGCAAGAAGTCGAAAACGCACAGTCTCGAGAGCATCCCCAGCGTAGCAAGCAGCAGAGGGGACAGCCCGATCGAGTCGATGATGAGCGTCGCCTTGAGCAGCCCCGCCGACCGGTCGCTGTACGTCACGAGCTGGCAGATTGCGCCCGCGATGCGCACGACGCAGAGCACGACGGTGTACATCCACCCCGAGGCGCGGTGCAGGCCGTGGCGCGCGCAGACGACGAGCGCGAGGACGAGGGCGGGGATGTAGACGACGAGCTCTGCGATGGAGACGTAGCCTTGGTCGCTGAGGGTCATTGTGACTGCGGAGGTTTGGTGGTCGGATGGATTGAGGGTTCAGGGGGTGTGCAAGGTTGCTGTGAACGAGCATCTGGACGGACGGTAGCGATAGAGAGACGTCTTATATACCAGTCAAGCATCCGCGCACAGAATACGCCTCCTGGATGAAACCATTACGAACAACCCCCCAAAGACGTGTATCAGTTGCGACGGTCGGCGTGGCTTCGCATTCCACGTTGAAGTGAAGAGCAGCCGCTATCCCCATTCTCGGGGGCATTTCGACGCTAGGGACTTACACCATCGCCATCGGCACAGCGGCATCGTGCCGGTAGGGCTGAGCATGACCCTGCAGCGGGGAGCCCGTCGCCTCGGGGAGTCTCGGGGACGGCTGTGAAGCTGCGTCATGTCCAGAGATCGGTCTGGCTTCTGACGGCTGTTGGTGGTGGTGATTGGCGGAAGATCAAGTACGCCAGCTTGCATCGATGCAGTCGGAGTCACCAGCGTTCAGCCACAGCGACACCCCGAGCTTGCACCGGCGAGCAAATGCAGATGCCCGCGGTTACGAGTCAACTAACTGCGCCACGGGGTCCGAATTAATCTCCTCGCGTGCAGAAGACTCTTGTTTGTGTGGTGCGTAAACCGTCTTGCTGTCATGCAAGATCGCTGTCAATCGGAGGTCTTGCAGCGCTATCCCCCTTCTGGTGGGCATTTCGGCGCTACGCCCGCGACGGCACATTCACCGTTAGCGCTCGGTCAGATCCGACGTCACCGCGTGTCCCCACCGTGGGTGACATCCGACTCATCGCTTCCCATATCTAGGGAGCTTTTCGACACTCGGCAGATCTGCTACCAAGCCCAGGCGCCGAATACAGTGCCGAACAGCATCATGGTGTTTAGCGGACGGCCCTCGACGGCGTGTCATGCCTGTCGGGCGAAGAGACTCAAGGCAAGATAACTGGGATCCGTCAAGTGAGTTCCGTCGGACTGACCCTCTGCCCAGTGTGACCGAGTGCGGACGGGCTGCGCGCAGTGCATGCGTAAGGGCATCCAGTGCACCGGGTATCGGGACCCCTCCGCGATGCGTCTCAGAGACGAAACCGACCGCGTGGCTCGCAGGGTTGAAAAGGCGCGGACGAAGACGCCGCCAAGTAGCCTGGCCAGGCACTCGGGCTCCCCCTGCTCCATGTCCATGGTCTCATGCGACCGACTGGCCCAACCCATTTGCTCCCTGCCCCAGGTTGCAAGCGATGTTGCAATCATCTACTTCATGACATCATACATTGTGTCGTCGCCGTTCGAAGGATACCTTCCGGATCTCTACGCCTCGGACTCTTTCGTCGACGATGCTCTATCCTCGGCCGTTTCGGCCGCGTCCCTGGCGACGCTTGCGCTCCGGGTCAGGAGCGCCCGATACATGGACGTTGCCCGGCGGAAATACGCCCTGGCGTTGCACCAAACCAACTCCTGTCTCACGGTGCCTGCAAAAGCAGTTCTCGACAGGACGCTCGCGGCGGTGCTCGTCCTGGGGCTCTTCGAGGCGGTCGTCTTCCAAGGCGGCCAGTCGCCGACAAGCTGGACGGCACACACGTTCGGCGCCATGGAGCTCCTGCAGCTGAGGGGCCCGCGGCAGTTCAGATCCAACATGGCCCAGCAGCTCTTTGCCCAGGCGAGCAACAACATCCGCACCAGCTGCATCCAGAGGTCGGTGGCCATCCCGGCCGGATTCCTCGCTTTCAGCGACCAGGTCAGGCCGTCGCTTGATCCCAAGGATCCGGCTGTCAGGCTCGCGCCGATCATCGACAGGGTCGCCGCCATCAAAGCCCAAAGCGCGAGGGACCCCGACCCCAATATCCTGCATGAGGCGCTGGCGCTCGACCGTCGGATCGTAGCCTTTGCGGAAGAGCTCGAAGAGGAGCTGCTCTACACCGTCGAATTAGACGCCGACAAGGCTCCCTGGGCGTACAAGAATACCGTTTGCCGGTATCCCAGCCTCCGCGTCGCTAAGTTCTGGAACGCCATCCGCATGCTGCGCGCGTTCCTCATCTGCTTCATCTCGGGCGGCGTATCCGGCGAGATGGACCTCGCCGACCTCAGGATCCCGGACACGGCTGCCTGCAGGGGAGACTATGTGGCGAGCCTGGCCGAATACGCCACGCGGAACATGGCCGAGATCGCGGTGCAAGTCCTGGCCAGCGTGTCGGCCTTTATAGAGCCGGGCGAGCTCGGAGGGAGGTTCTCCCCGCCCGCGAGAACCCTGATCTGGCCCCTAAGCATACTGCAGAAGAGCGCCGTATGCCCCGAAGAGACTCGGGAGTACTCCCTCGCGTGTCTGGACAAGATTGCCGGGGATCTGAATATGCCGCAGGCGGTGCACCTGGCCAGCGATCCGGGAAGTAAAGAGGACTGGTGAGTGCAAGCTTGGACCTCGACGTGCTCGTGTATTGTCTAATTGTATGATTCAGGCTTCATTTGTGCCACTTGGCATAGTATGTATTTGCCACAAGGAGTCAAGGCAGAGCCATTCATCTCATGCGGGCTCACATCGGGCGGCTGTCCAGGGCTGGACAACCTGCGTGCTTCGGCGTCTCGTAGCTATCTTTGTTGAATACAAACATCGATAGCCAACGGCCCCGACGCTCGTTCTGAGGATGCTGACGTCTGGTCTCTCGTGATGCCTCGCTATACTCATGTTGTCCATAGTAGCCTGCTCCAAACCTGGGAGCAACAGAAACGCCAACGCAGACGAACTGCCGAGCAGATAACGGCAAAGCATGCGCCAGGATGAGTGCTAAAATAAGACGCGTCTGGCCTTTTTGATACCAGTGATGTCCCAAGCCGTCGGCTTCGTACGATCCATCCATGCATCCAATCATAGTCTGCAGACGGCTTCAACATGTTGGCGTATTCCCAATAGTCGGGATACCATCCAGCATTCTCCCAGTCGATGAGGCCCAATATGCCGCCGCTCTTGTCCACCATGATATTCCGCGGGCCGATGTCCCCATGCGTGAAAACGGACTCGCTCGAACGTGGAAGCATGCTGGGCAGATCCTTGCCATCGGCATACGAGAGCCCATTACAACTGACGTAGCGGGCGAATATGCGGGCGCGCAGGGCCTCATCGTCGGGCAGCGGTGGCGCCGCGTCGTTGGGCCCGCCGAGAAGCACGTCGAAACTCGGAGAACCATCGGCGGCGCAGTAGAAGGACGTTGTAAGGTCTGCTGGACGAGGGACGGTGCGGATCTTGTCCACTAGGCTCCAGATGTCGCGGCTGATGCGCTCCTTGGCCGCGTCGTCGAGTGAGGGCCGGACAACGGTGAGGCATTCGCCCGGCACAAAACTCATAAACAGTTGTCCGACAGGAAGGCCATGTGCTGAAACGGTGTAGTGAGAGTGATAAAATTCGGGAACGGGGACCTCGGGCGCATGCTCTCTGACGAGACGTATTGCCGCTTCCTCGCTAGTTCGGACCTTCACGCCCCGTTTCGAAACGACGTGTGAGTCGATCTGGACAACTATGCACCCCCACTGCTTCGCAATAACGCGCGGCTCCATATCTTCTGATTCCGGGTCTATACGCGATTAGCGAAGCTTGCGATGTCGGTGCCAAGGCCTTCCCGGAAACCTGTGACATCTTGCCCGAATCGCAAGGCTGCAAGAGGTACGGATGTGAAGAGGTAGAAATCGAAATGTTAGGACATCGAGAGAAAGCTGCCTACGCCGGACTGCTGGACTGTGCTAGTAAAGGGCACACCCAGTGCACCCTCCTCTCGCTACGCACATGCACCCTCGAGCATGTAATATTATTTTCATCGCACCATAACGGGGACGTACTCCTCCGAAAGGTTGCGTGATCGTATACGCAAATCTTCACCTAACAACTATGTAAAATGGCAATTACTATTGATGGTATTACACTATCCGATTTCTCTCCTGCAATTGACCAGCCTGGTGATGCTTCGAGCTTACGGCGTGACTCGCAGTCGGCACTCTCAAATCACTCACGCAAAATAAACAACGCCTAGTCTTGAGGCTTTGGCCCAAGCGGCCTTGATCGCATTCGCGTATTCCAGGACGGTGATGGCAGCCTCCGGACAATCGCCTGGCGCAGTGTTCTCGGGTGATGGTAGCATGCGTGCACTAATAATAGTAAGTGTTTGCGGAGAAGTGGAGAGGCGGGGACTTCGCGGAAAGAGGGGTGACTCGGCAACCAGGCGATCTCAGCAAGTACGATAAAGTACGTAAAAAGCTTAGTTCTAATATCGTCGAGTCATAAAAAAAATAAAGAAAGAGTATGCCTATATATTAGTATTAGTATCAAATATATATAGAGAGAGAGAGAGTCTGTGTCCAACGAGAAACCCAGGCGGCACGGTTAACTTCAGCACAAGAATGGGAATAGTATAACAGCGGCGGGTACTGCCGGTGGCACTCAGCCACCTGCCCAGGTCAACACACTCGGACCCTTCGTCTGAACATCGAGCCAACGACGCACAATAACCAGCATCTGAAAGGGGCTCTCACACGAACCGTCTCTTACCCGAGCTCATCTGCCGAGCTCTTTGCCTTGGTGTATCGCCACGTGATGAGTGCAAGAACCGAGAAACATGTGAGGAATGGGACGAAGCTGAAAAGGATTGGAACGCAACCCTGCCATGATAAAGGTTGTTGCGGGTTAAGCTCAAATATTAAGTCACAGCCCTTTGACCGCCACCGCCGCGGCTGAGACTAGGTCCCAATCACGTCGTTTGCACGCCCAATCACGTTGCGCGGGCCGCTCGGTATGTAGACTTACGCCGCCTCTATTTTGGAATTGGCTTGCATCATTGTTTCTTCAATGCCCGCGTGTGTGATATAACGCCAAGAGCAGTCTCAGCCCTAGACAATAGCTCTTACGTCGAGAGCCGCCACGTCCAAAACCAGGTTGCTTCTGTTCTTCACAATTCAGCTGCAACAGCTAATGTCGCAGTAGTGGAAGTGGCCACGGACACGCCACTCTCTGCCGCACCCGTTGGAGGTGTGCGATTTGCTTTTGGTGGCTGTTTTCTAAGCTTCTCATTGTGACGAGTGCATGAGCCGTGCTTTGTGTAGCGCCAACGGATCCATGACTTGCTTCGGGGCCTAGACTGAGGGGAACGGCGTCGCCAATACGAGGGCCGAGGATCGCATGTTGTACTCCACGGCACTTGCCTTTGCGTGCAGAGACATCACAACAGTCGGCAGTTGGCGACGGAGGGACGTGATCAGACGTGGCTGGCTGAAGAAAGTCTACAGGGAAGACGAGCCTCTGGCGACCAACGGCTCGTCTCGTGCTAGCAAGTGGAACTATGGTCAAGCTCGACTGTGCTGGGTACTTAAGAATGATCACTCCTCTGTAAGACCAAACCTTTCCCAACAATCCTACCTTTTACATTTACCAAACTTAATCAACAACTATTCACTTTTAAGACCATGGTGAGACTCTTCCAACAGATATAGCAACTCTCTACTCACTTCTACCCAGGCCGAAATCGTTCCTATCACGGGAAACTATACCCATGTGCACCGTGGCGTGCAGCCTAACATGGATGCCGTGAGCATTGGCATTTACAACGGCATATTTTCCCAAGAGGGTCAGACACCCTCGACGACTCTGTGTAAATCTCAAAAAGCTAATGCGTGGCTTGCAGGCACGAACCAAGCTCAGTACCCTGGAACAGCATTCGTCAGCGCCGGGGGGTTCAGTAAGAAGGTTGCCGACACCGGAATTACCAGACGGGTGACGATTGTGAACTTTAATATCCAGGCCTTTTCGCAGCGCAAGTGGAAGACTTGGAAGGGAGAGCGGCACTGGGATTGTACGGTCGTCGTGAGCTACGACGGCTTTACGATGAACATTCCCGAGGGCGCGACTGGCGGCGCGGCTGCGCCCGCAGTGGGCAACTTCCCGGAGACTGCCTTGCGCGAGCAGTTGCGTCTGAAGTCTGGACTTTGAGCAGGCATCTTGGTGGCGAAGGGACAGTAGGAGTATCTGTCTTTGCTATACAAATTGCAGAATTTGTTCGGTACGGGCAAATTGTCACATGTGTTATCATTAATATAAACCCTCACCTAGCATTAGGAGGCTGTTCCTGACATTAAGAGGATGTGCCTGGGAGACCGAGGTGGGGTTGTGAGCAAAAATGGTATAAGAATAACATCCCAGTGAGGTCGAAAGATATCTTCGCCCTGCAGTGTCTCTAACCACAGGACGCTCTTGATGCGGGCGAGGACGTCGCTCCAATTACCCAGCTGCAGGGAAGCAGCCATAGCCCGTGCACTCTCCATAAACCACTGGTAATGGGTCGTGCCAGTCGAAGCCACCATTCCAACTGCAAGAAGCCAGACATCAAGCGAATCATACACACGAGGTGTCGATTCGAGTTGCTTGAGATTCTCTGCAAACCGGGTGACAATGGTATTCAATATGAGTGCATGCGAGTAATACGTCGGCCCCTGAATGATGAGCATGTAGAGTATGATTCCGTAGCGAATGCATTCGGTGATCGGTGACGCCTGAGGGTTTGCCGTGTCCGAAGCTGAGAGTAGAAGTCGGTGTACGACGAAACATGTGAGGTCATGGAGTCGTGTAGTTGAAAAGGGTATCCGCTGCGACCGCTGGAAGACGTTGCGGAGACGGATGAAGACATTCCTGACTGCATAGTCGACATCAATACTGCTGAGCGGAGATAGATCGTGATGAAGGGCGGTCGGGTCCAACTGCCATTCCGGGATGGGAGGGATGCCATCTCCATCGCCGACGTCATCCTGGGTCTCGAATTGAGGATGGCCCATGATGAGCATCGATACCCTTTAGGCATGTAAGTAGTATGCCATCTATGTGATCAAGGGTGACCTACCAGCTGACCATTCTCGCAGTAAGTGGGCTGGTCTGTCTCACTGAATTGATGCCACCTCTCATGTTGACCAGTCTTTTCACTCCATCAATGTGCATTTCGCTAACCTTGATATTGCCCTTGCCAAACTGAAGGTCGTGAGATATCAGTGATGGGTTCAGAAAATAAGAGAAATGGAGACAGGAAGCTCAAGAGACAATCTCACTTCGATAGTTGCCAAGGTGATGACAGAGTTTATAGTCCCGTCTTGTACAGCCAGCGACGCGTCTTCAACTTTGCGTCGGAGCAAAGCCACAGAGTCGGCCATGAGGAGTTCCGAGGTTTGAAAGCCCTTCCGGGCCAACAACTCCTCATCAAGACATGCTGTCTGCAGCGAGACATGGAACAGTGCTGGGTCGCCCAGAGCAAGTGGCCACCAAGAGATGAGAAACGGATTTGAAGTTGCGTTCAGGTCGAGAGGGTAGTATTGGAAAGCAATCTTGTGGAGAACTGAATTGGTAAGCCAAGCTTCCATCGACGACGCCGGTCGAAGATGCACGTACAGCTATGGATGAGACGCTGAACGTGTTCCCGGGGAAGTCTCGTCTGCGGGTACGAATCGAAAGGATCAAGAGACCCGAATCTGTAGCCGGTTAAAGCGCTAGATCCCTCGAGATACCTCATTGATCCGCCTTCCTCCCGCCCGGGAGCTGCCGGTGGCGCCGTCAAGGGCTCGTTCGCATAGACGCACTGGACCTTGCGCTTGACGCAGCGAGAGCAGCGCGGCGTGTGGAGGTCGCAGCTGTGCTTGGATTTGGCGCACGCGGCACAGGACCGGCGGAGGGTTTGGCGCATTTCAGCAGAGGCAAGTCAGGTTCAGGTGCGTTCCCTGAGATTGAGCAACACAAGGAGGAAGAGTGTTGGCGCTTCCTACAGAACCCGGATTGTACGGATACGTATTGCTTCAGGCCTGACCGAATGAGGACTAGACCCCGCCGTCCGTCCTGGCATCTGCAGGAGTTTCGGAGTCTAGTCCTAGTTCGGTAGTCTGAACCCCTGTTTGCAAGGAACCATCCGAGTGAGAACATGCGTTGCCTCTTGTTCACTCGTTCCCACGCGTGGAGGTCCACCCGCAGGCCGCAATACCGATTCCATTCATATAAGAAAGGCATGGAGTACCCGATTCTTGTTTGCCAGAAGTTGAGAAGCTCGCCCCATCAAGCACCCCAACATGGCTGCTGAGATCGCCAACACCTCCAGCGCTCAGCCAGAGCTGCTGCAGACATGGCCTTTCGGCACTTCCCAGTTGCGAGGCGCTCGGCCGGATTTCCTTGCGGGCTGGTCCACCTGGCAATACGTCGTGACTGTTCTGTTGGGCGTGGTGGTCTATGACCAAGGTAACCGGAGTGTCGAGTCCATGAGATACTTCAGCCCGCTGACGCCGTCTCTAGTAATGTACATCAAGCGAAAGGGTTCCATTGCTGGGCCTACGTTCAAAATTCCGCTCATGGGCCCATTTGTCCAGTCACTACATCCAAAGTTCGAAGCGTATCTTGAACAGTGGGCGAGGGGACCTCTCAGCTGTGTATCCATCTTCCACAAGTATGTGCCCTCGACCACTGCCATCTCGTCAGACTCAACAAGCCTTTGAAAGCGCCCTGCTTATTCTTTACATTGCAGATTCGTCGTCCTCACCTCCGACCGAGACCTAGCCCACAAGGTTTTCAAGTCGCCCTCATACGCCGAGCCATGCATAGTACCCATCGCAAAAGACATCATAGGCCATAAATCATGGGTTTTCCTTCAGGGCAAAGCCCACACCGACTACCGGAGGGGATTGGCTCCTCTGTTTACCAATAAGGCCTTGGCCACCTACCTCCCGGTCCAAGAGAAGGTATTGACCGACTACTTCGATAAGTTCGTCGCCGCCAGCAAGGCGAATCAGGGGCGTCCAATGGAGTTCATGGCCCTGTTCCGCGAGATCAACTGTGCGCTTTCGTGCCGCACCTTCTTCGGTGAATACATATCCCAGGATGCGGTCAAGAAGATCGCCGACGACTTCTACCTTGTTACTGCCGCCCTTGAGCTGGTCAATATCCCCCTGGCGATGTACATTCCGTTCACAAAGACCTGGCTAGGGAAGCGGACGGCTGATGCTGTACACATCGAGTTCGCGAAATGTGCGGCGGCGTGCAAGGCAAACATGGCCACCGGCGCGACGCCCACGTCCATCGTGGACCATTGGGTGCTCCACATGATGGAGTCCAAGCGATACCGCGAGAGAATCGCCGCGGGGGAGACGGACGTGGAGAAGCCAGCGAATCTGATCCGCGAGTTCACCAACGAGGAGATAGGCGAGACGCTGTTCACCTTCCTCTTTGCATCGCAGGATGCGTCCAGCAGTGCCACAACTTGGGTATTCCAAGTCCTCGCCCAGCGGCCCGATGTACTTGACCGAGTGCGAGAAGAGAACCTGGCCGCACGGGGCGGCGATAAAAGCAAGCCCTGTGATCTCCCCATGTTGGAGTCGCTCGTCTACACCAAGGCAGTCATCAAAGAGATCCTCCGCCACAGACCACCCGTCATCTTCGTTCCCTACCTTGCAACAAAGAATTTCCCTGTCACGCCCGACTACACCGTCCCCAGGGGCTCTTTGATTATCCCGTCCTGCTACCCAGCTCTACATGACCAGGATGTATACCCCAACCCCGATGTATTCGACCCCGAGCGCTGGATATCCGGGGACGCTGAGTCCAAGACCAAAAATTGGCTCGTCTTCGGTGCGGGGGCGCACGACTGTCTCGCAAGGAGTTATGTGCCGCTATCGATGGCGGCTATGATTGGCAAAGCGGCGTTGGAGCTCGATTGGAAGCATCATGCTACGGAGAGGTCAGAGGAGATTAGAGTGTTTGCTACACTGTTTCCGATGGTAAGGACTTGCTATTGACCCGTCTTCAGTCTTTGTTCCGTTTCGTGGCTTGTGCTAATTCTCAGCATAGGATGGGTGCCAACTGGTTTTCACGAAACGCTCCTAGAGCGTGCTGTTGTTAGTTCAAGCTCGATGGCGGCATGTGGTTATGGTTGGACAAAGTGGACGCCTCAGTGAAACGGAGGGCGAGGGCGTTCAACAGTTGGTCACCTGAATCCCTTGTCTTATCGCAGTTGTGTTGTCTCGCATGCGAACCACCGGTTACTGGTGAATCAGGTATATAATTAGGATTTGTGAATGCGCCGTAAATTTGGTGCGAGCTGAGGACCTTGAATGAGGGAGCTAACGATGTACAAAGGATGTTCTCGAAATCTGGGTTGAAATTCTGCCTACAAATCACTGCACGCAATTCATCCGCAACAATAACCACTCTGTAACTTTGGTGTTCGTGCATCTTACGTCCAATACTAAAGACCGTATAGCCAAGACGGGCATCCTAGTGACAGGCTGCTCCTCTCTTGCAGTACCGCAGCCACTAGCTGGCTCTTCGGTGGGGGGATTCCGGATGTGCCACTTCATCCTAAACTGCCTCCCCCTGGCGTTTTCGCACGCATTCTTCACAATCAACTTCCGCGAAGGTGATATCGTCCCTCTCTCGCAACCCCTCCTGGCATGTGCCCAGCCGCCGAATGCATCTGTTTTCGAAGACAAGTCTGTTGCTCCTGGCCTCCACACATTCCTTGGGGGGTTGGTTCCACTGGCTCAAGATCTTGAGACAAGTGGAACATTTGCTTATATGGTACGTTATAGTGCACATGGTGAAGGAATGAACTGTTAATACTCCTGTGTGCGAGGATTGTTGCGGTCGGCAAGGTTTTGATGGTTTCGAGGAGGTTGGTGGTAGCCAGGCTTGTCTGCGACTGTGAGGAAGAAGGAACAATCTTTTACGTGGGCGAAGCGGCTCAATTTATACGTGTGGTTGGCTGGTTGCTACTTTGAACTCCAGATCATATCACCTCTTAGTACCTTGTTCCACCAAGGATCATTGATGCACATCCAGGGCTGTCTGATGTCCGTGAGCGGGCTCGCTGGCGACAACCACTGTCTGGCGACAACCTCCCACTAGTGACTGACGCGTCATACGCAAATGTAGAACTGAATCAGCGGCGATTTGCAGTGTATCACCATCAGTAAACACAAAGCATGTAGCAGTCACAACAAAGATCCACATCAAGACCACAGTTAGTCAGGCATCACAGCCTAGCCTGAACAGCCCAAGATGAAAGGCATCACTTTCCCCTTCCAATTGGCAAGACTTTACATGAAAATGGCACGACCCATCGCTTGATGAAGCGGGCTCTAAGATATATAGACTAATACCATCACAGCCAAAGACTGCAGCGGCTATTATCTTGCAAGTGGTTGTATGATGCGCGTCGTAGTGAAACGTGTGATTAGGTAGGCTGACATCGGGAACGGCTCCTGAACAAGAGCGACACGGCCATGGGTTTTACCTTTATATGTAGCCTGTAACCCTTCTCACAACCTGAGCAGAATGCACTCAAGTTACAGGCTTCCACTCGACCCCTTGAAGCGCAATGCCTCCGAAAAAGATAGTATCAAAGCGGCAGACGGCATCCCCGTCTGCCGCCCAAGCTATAACCATTAGATTTGCAAACATAACACTGTACTCCTGCCCCCTCTAGACCCACCCCTCCGTCGCCGTACACCATTCGCCGTCCCATCCGTCCCCATGGCGCAAAATTGTAGACGAATTTTATCTGACTCTCAGTAGCGTTGTAGAGTGGAGAAAGACTTGGCTTTACCCAACTTCAGAGCGACGGGTTTCTAGTGCGTTCGAAGCCGACATACAGCTCTCTGGTCCTCTGCTCTTCCAATCCTCGGTCCGCTACACAGCGACGTAGAATATGGGATACTCTACAGCTTGGCACCCCACTTTGTCCTGTCGTTCTTCTGGCTGCACATTCCGCATCGTGTTACCCATATGGTGTCCTCCTTTGGTGAGCACCCGAGCTTGCACCGGCCAATTTGCCCACCATTGGCTATGGCTTCCAAGCATATGACGGAATAAGGGTTTCCGAGGCATATTGCGGTGCTGCAGAAGGTGCACCTCTGAGCGCGAATAACATTGGTATAGCACATCATGAACAAGAAAATGCTCCTGTGACTGTGTCTTTGACTTGAAGGTTGTTCCTGTTGCTGGGCTTGGCTTGGACGAAGCTAGGGAAGATTTTGGGCACGTCGGGTCATTTTGAAGGGTTTGTGGATGGGACTGTTTGGGATCTAAGCAAGTGAGGGATTCTGGACAAAGGCATGGCCTTCAAGGAGATCAAAGGGTCTTATATTTGATTCAAGTGGGACGCCGCTTGCGTGGCTTGACCAGCTCT
Source organism: Tolypocladium cylindrosporum (assembly GCA_024340765.1). Lineage (NCBI taxonomy): Eukaryota > Fungi > Ascomycota > Sordariomycetes > Hypocreales > Ophiocordycipitaceae > Tolypocladium > Tolypocladium cylindrosporum. The sequence goes on along the minus strand of JALHCC010000354.1, from coordinate 5,405 downwards.
CCTGTTGAAAGCTTGAGATGTATTCGTGGCACTTGTATCTTAACTGTGTGGCGGTTCTTCCAGGCTTATCCGCACATCATCATTCAGTATGACAGACCTTGAACAAGGAGAGAATCCAATGCTTCAGAAAAAGCTATCTAGCGGTCAGGTACAGTTTGCACAGCCATCAGTCACTGAGGTGAACCGCCATTGTAGTAGTCTTTCATTGAACAAGGCGAGGAGATTCCGGCCACTGTCTGTCCTCTGAGGACACCATTGCGACCGAGCTGTAAGCGGAATCAAGGCCCGAGAAAGGAAGGCCAAAGGAATTCCCTTTGTCGCAGCATTTGTACTTACAGAGGAGAAGAAACTTGGATGAACGCGCTCATCAAGTCTATGCCTTTGTGTGTACGTCGCGAGCATGGATAGTATGGCGTTTCAGTCAGCACAATATTTACGTGTTTGAACCGCTTCCATATTAGATCTTTCATCGGAGAGTACTGTCCAGTCCTGATAATTGTGTGTTCCAGCTGGTTATAACAACACAATAATGTGACGAAGACACTTCGCACACCTCACTACATCACAATACGCTCACCTCTGCTGCTCAACTGCACCCGTTTTCCTATGTCGAGGTGCCCAAGCAAGTTGCTCTGGGGAATTATTTGCGGTATTCGGGGGAAGTAGTACGTTTGCAGCATTCCCCGAAGACCTATTCCGTATTGCCACATTCCCGAACTAAGCTCGCCGTTTTTGGCCTTTGGAGCTTCTAAGTATAAAGAATGACGGTGTGCAAAAATAAAGCAAACCAGAACATTTTCTTACTACCATAGGGTACAATTTGAAGCTTTTACCATCGGTAACACGGATGGGAACGTTCCTGAGCGAAACCAAAATATCCTGAAACTCAGCGAAAGGAGAGACTGTTCCAGAGAACACAAGTGCATCCTCGCCCCCAAAGCCGACATGAACACTGATAGCAAGGTGCAGCCATCCCGAGAACTAGATTCTCCGGGTGACACCAACGTCATTCCAGGCCTTGCGCACCGTTTTGGCAGCCTGTACACCAAACAGCTCCTCAGCACACTCGACCGTCACATCGGCAAATTGCATGAAGTTGCACATAACCGGCACCCTATTGCAGGTCATTGCCTTCCACCATATCTGGCCTGCCTTTTCAAACGAGTACCCGCCGAACGAAACGGATGCGAGGAAGAACGCCTTATTAGGGATGCCGGAGTAGATATGAACGCCGCCAGCGTCTTCAGATATCACTTCAAACTGGGCCATGTTATCCACCTGGGGGTCTTTGCCCTATGGTGCGTTAGCAGAAGCCACTCAGGGAATTATTCGCAGTTGGCTTACAAAGCGCGGATCATCAAAGGCCGTTCCTGGGTTCTTCATGCTTCGTAGGGCGGTTCCCTTGACGTCGGGCAGGATACAATATTCGCCGATGAGCCAGTCTGCCTTGTCCGCTGTCTCCTTTTCGATTTTCTGCTTCAACATAATGCCAAAGACATCGGATACATGCTCGTTTAGGGCGCCAGACTGGCTCTCATACACGAGAGGGCTTGTGAATTCCGTGACAGCATGCGCAAGCTCGTGCCCGATGACATCGATGCAATTGGTGAAGTTGCGCAGGAAATCATCACCATCGCCAAAAACCATCTGCTTCAAACCCGATTCTGGATCGTTTATCCAAACTAGGCTCTATTAGCATGTACTCGCATACTATATAGACTGCATTGATAGAGGTACTAACAGGCATTTTGGAAGTGGCTGCCAAAGTGAACGGAGCTAATGATGTCCGCGTTCTCGCCGTCAATCGAGTCCCATTCAAAATGCTTTCTGTAAAAGTCGAGTACGTGGCCCACGTTATCGAAAACCTGGTTGACATCCTTGTCCTTGACGGCGCTCTCCCCTTCGGCGCGAATACTCTTACCGGGAAGATCGCTAAAGTTCTCCGAATTCTGTGCATCATATACGGAACGGTATGAGGTTTCCTTGCGATGCTGACCATTGGCAGCCAGACCTATGGATTGTCAGCTTGTTCATATCATGAGAGGGTAGTTATTGGCTTTGACGTTACCTTTCTGCGCTGCCGGGACGTTGGGCTTGAGTGCCTGGAGCTGCTTCAGGTCTCTCTTGGCTTGAGTGCGAGTCGTCTCATCGACAGCCTCCGAGGCAGACAGATGCTTCAGAAGGCTCTCGGGGATGAACGGCGAAGCACGACATGCGGGCTCAGCCGAATCAACTGCACGCGACTGGGTTATCTTCCTAATGTATTCCTGCCGGAATTTATTCACGTCATCACGAGCGGCGAGGGATTCTCGAGCGTCCTTGCGGATACTGTCTGGGTTGGCAGTTGAATCCGCAATGCCGCGGAGGAGGAAAGGGGGAACGATGAAGCAGCAGGAAGACATTATGACGACGCCTAATAGAGGGCTTGGAATTAAGAAGTAGGTAGCTCGATAGGACCTAGCAGTGGTAGATGTAGTGTTGATCTGTGTAGAGGATGAATTTGAAGATGCTGAAGTGGAAAACATTCTCTCTTATAGGTGTGTCGGTTCCGACCAAACATGGGTCTGCACTATCTCTTTCGTGTACACGCTGTGTCACTTCTTCATTACTGAGTAGCAAGTACAGTCGGTGTGATGTCGACGTTACATAAAAAAAAGCCGCCGATGCCTTGGTGACGATTCTGTCAGCCCCTTTCTTTGCTATCCTGGCGAATGCTGAAGCCTGCTACGTTTTGCGCAGGCCAGAATCGAATCAAAGGAGACGTGGCCGGCTACACAGAGAGCTTTCCTCTGCTCACAGTGTCAGCTGTCAGAAGGGTGGCAGAGGTTGCTTGGCATCGAGATCGTAGTTAGAGTTTACATGCCCGAGGTTGGATGAGACCATACTATGTGAGCAGACCCGAGAGCCGTGACTTGCAATAAACTCACAAGCCATCACATTCATCCGTGTATGGCTTTTGAGGCTCCCGCTACTTTTAAGCATATGCTCATGATTGCTTGGTTGTCGTCGACCATGTGGTGGGATGAAGGCATCTAGGTTTCAAGAAGTTACTTATTTGCATGTTACCGCGGCACTTGAGTTCTACTGCTCAACGTGGGACGAAACTTGCCAATCAGCTGCTGCAAATGCAATATTTTTTAATCAGTGGCCACCTCGAATGGGAGACGACGGGGGCTGGATAACCTCAGCTGCGGCGATGCTACGGCGCTGATGGCGCAGCCACACGACCATTTGCCAGCTGGGGAGGACCATTTCAAAAACGCCACGATCTTGGCGGCCCTTTTTGGACGGGTACCTACAAATATTAGAATTCGCCAACGGCGAGACCCGTCCCTCGCCTCCTGGTATGGTGGCCACATTGTTCGGCTCTCGACCAAATCGTAGCCCCGCCGCTTTACATATGCTGCAGTGTCCTCAAGGATCTATGTATTGTTTTAAGCCGCCGAGTGCATGTCACACTGTCGCTGCAGAAAAGGACAAGATCAGCTAGTGGAAGAAATGGGGGCTCACATTTTGTGTCTGCTATCTATTAACCGCGGTGGTAACAAATGCGGATGGCAAGTTCCCAAACTGCAGTTAAACAAGCCATGGTGCACTTGATGGATGGCGCTCCTGTTCGTAGTTGCAAAGGTGCATTTGCACCCTCGACTTTCAATAAAGAGCTATGTCCCTTTCCCCTCTCCAGCAGCCTCCAAAACTCGAATCTAGAACATCCGGGCTGGGTCATGTGGACGGCAGAAGATCCCTTTCTGCCCTCATTCGAAGTAGTCACATCTGCGCGACAATTCAGGCTTATATGACTGCCGGTGCCATAGGTCTACGATGGCCATCAAGTACTCGTATTGTTCGCAACCTGGATCAGGCTCCGGCTGGTATATCAGCCGCATTTGCCGCCAGTAGATTATCGCCAGTTGTTTTCGAGCTTGCACGCCGAGCTGAAATCTGGCTGGTCCCCCCTGGTAGAATATTACATATGGGAAGCCTCAGGCAGAAATGTCTCACGAACACGAATCAACTATAACGCCATGCATTCCAGTGCTACCTGGGAGTGGCCTCAAGCTCCCTGAACTACTCATATCCGCGCTCGGTGAGATAGTTCTTGGAGTTCTGATTAAGAGTAGTCATAACAACACCTACCCTACTGTTGCTCTGTTACCCAGATCGCATCATTTGAGACCTGCCCGCAAACTCACAGCTATCTTATGTCTCTTCCCGCGCCGTTTGTTCGCCATGACCATCTTCGTAGCCCCCCTAATGCAGGGAGCGTCCAATATGACGCCCGACTACGAGGTTAAGCTCCTGCTCAAATCCACTGTGGTGCTCGGCCCGGACAAGGAGCTCACGAGCACCGTCCTATCGGCCTTTGACATGAGCCCGACCGTCATTGAGCTGAATGTCCAATTTCTCGACACCTGCTCTAGGGATATCTATGCCGCCGGCTGGAGCCCCCGCATTCGCAAGACTGAGAACGAGGACAAGATCGAGCTGACCTACAAGAAGCGGTATCCCATCGCGGACGGCGACATTGACGCCGCGCTTACCCAGGCTAATGAAGATGGATTTGACGCCGACGCGGCGAAATACGACGCGCAGGTCGAATGGGGCTACCAGGTGCAGACACTCTCCATTAGCCGCAAGAAATCCGCGAAGGATTCTGGGAACAGCGGGATGGGCCTACCAGGGACGAAGGAGTCGCGCGCGATGCTGATCGACGAAGCGCCCGACAAATTCGCCGACTGGCAGATCAGCAGCTGGGGCACCGGCGTGTTGGCGAAGTCGCGAATTTTTGGCCCTGTCCTCGCCAAGCGCTCGATTGGCACCTGGAGTGGAATGCGGCTGTACATCGAGGTCTGGCCCATCCTCAACGAGAAGGGCTCGGGCCTTGAATATATTGTCGAGGCGTCTTTCAAGACGGAGAGTCGTACAGAAGCCTTGACGCAGCACGACTCCTTCGCCGACTACTTGAAGGACAAGGGCTGGTTTCTCGCACAGGACTCGCTGAAGACGCGCCTCATTATGGAGCGCTACTAATATGGGAAGGTTGTTGGACTCAGGGATGCATTCTGCAATGAAGGATTCTAAGGAGAACAAAATGGGGTTTACTGGCTATAGGCTATGCACTGTAGCCAAAGGGCTCGATGGTGAATCCAAGGGGGAAATTTGGGTCGCGGGTTCAATGGAACTGTGTTTCTTTTCATCCTTACCTGTCACGATGTTTGGGCTATTCCCTATCTAACGAGTCCACGATATTGTCTCAGTACTGGCTTTCATTCCCCTGATGCTGGGTATCTGCTGATTGGCATTAACGTAGGTGCATAGCGAGTGGGCCATCACACCGAGTGGGCCACCTTCACCACTTTGGCAGAGCTCAACCCTTCTAGACACAACCATAACATCCTAAATCA
>JALHCC010000352.1:0-28899 GCA_024340765.1 Tolypocladium cylindrosporum | reverse complement strand
GGGGGGGGGGGAACGCCAGGATCTGGGCTTCAGGTTCAGGTGTGCGTGCGCATGGCAAGGCATGCAGCAAGAATACGAGCGGGCAACACCTGGCGTACCCCAAAAATAGTTGCAAGCGGACAGCGCACGCATGCAGCCTGCGGCATGGCTGCAGCCGGTGGCGCCGGTCGCGAGCGAGAGGAGCAACAGCTTCATTGATCATTTTCTCTCCCTTTTTTGCTTTTTCTGCCACATGTCCTGCGACGACGAGCATCCGGCGGCTTGCGGGGGACCCTCGGACGAACTCTGCTGGGCTGCCTCGCCCGTGTCCGGGGGGCGGGCTGCTGGTGCAAAGAAGGTTGTGTGCGTGTTCCAGATGCTCCCGCGCCATGCCATCGCATGTGTAAGACAAAACAGCGCTCTGGGGCGGTCGTTGTGACGTTGCCGACCTGCGAAGCATGCAAGCGCTGTGAAGAAAGGGCCCAAAAAAGAAGTGAGACAAGAGACGCAGCGCGTAGCGTGCGTTTATCGCAATGCAGCAGCAGCGGCAGCAGCAGCAGCACCGATCTAGCCTTGCACTGCGCAATTGTGTCATCGCCCCCGACTTCGGCAGAACGGGGCCGACGAGAGCGCGGGACACACGTCCGCTGCGGAACTTCGTCTATTCTTTCGCTTCCGCCCCGCTGCTGGTTCGGTGAGCCAGAGTCGCTAGGGCAGGGCCGTTTTGCGAGCGGTGCGCCACAGCTTGCTCTGGAAGGAAGGAGGCGTGCGGATACAGCGCCAGGGCCCCAGGGGCAACGGCCGGGGGTCGGTCGCGGGCGATAGTGGAGATGCAGAACGGGCGCGCCGCCGCTTTAACGGGCGCCGTGGTGCAGACCGCCCGGATAGGCAAGGCTCAACTGATTGTTCAGCGGCTGCGGTGCCTGGGCTACAGGCGCGTCCCTGGCCCGGCGCGCCCTGAAGATGTTTTAGCGCCCTGGCTGCCGCGCACAGTCCACCCCCGGGGGGCAGCGCTTTCCCGTTGGGGCTCGCCCCTCTCTCGCCCCTCTGGGGAGCCGCCGTCCGTTTCAGCGCTGGGCCCGTCTGAGCGAACGCCCTGGACGACGTGACCTGAGGGTCCTGAAGCCAAGCCGTCCGCGCTTCACGACGACCCGAACAATGACGAGAAGCGCTGCACCGCGCCGTGTCGACGGGTGCGAGTGCGAGTGCGAGTGCTGGCCCCCCGTCGGTCGCCGCCATGGTCGCAATCGCGACGTGCAGACGCGCGATCTGGGCCTCGTCGGACCCATCCCGCGACTCGCCGTCAGTAGGTGGCCCCTCCGTCGTCGCCAGGACAGCGTTCGTCTGTCCGTTCGTCGTTTGTTGGTTTGCACTCATCGGATGGCACGAGCAATGCGCATCTCCACTGGCAGACGCGCTCGCTAGCTTCGGAGATCGGATTGACTGCCACGATGGGGCTCGTCATGTCTGCGGTTGCTGGTGGGCGCGGGCGCTGTCGGGACAGGCCTCGCCTCGACGTTGGCGATGGCTTCGTCGAGCCGCGCACCTCGTCGGCCAACGCCCCTGGCCCGGCAGGCAGAGAGGCACCGGGTACCACGCACAGTGTGGCCGTCTTCCCTATCGCGCCGCTCCGTCATGCGCTCCGTCATGCGGCGCAACCGCTGGCTCTGCTTGTCGCCGAACAGGGGGGTCCGCCCAAACTTCGCAGAACCAACCTTTAGCTCGCGACCCTAGCTCTCAGGCCGGGGTGTGGGCCAACAATGCTCAGGAAAACGTGGGCAACGACAGGGCTCCCCGTGATATCACCACTCCCCTTTTCCAACTGCTTCCTCCAACAGCCCAAGTGGGCGCCGCAAGAGTTTCTGGTTCCGCCCGGATGAGCTGGCTTGGTCTGGTGAGGGAGCTGGGCCTACCGTTGTTGCAGGTGGCATGCATAGGTTATAATATCGCTTCACTTGGCCGCAAGGTCCCCCTCTGGCCCCCTCGTCTTGGTTGCCGAGTTCCTTATCGCTGTCTGCCCGTCGAGTCCGAGTCGTCGTCGTCGTGTACTTTGTTTGTGCTCTTTCTCGCGCCGTTGCCCGTTGCCCGCTGCTCGTGGGTACGTGGGTGCTACTCCGTACTCGTATAACGACTACTGCCGCAGCTTGTGTCCTGGGTATTCGGCCAGGGTCCTCGAGGCGAGACGCACGCCCTGCCTACCCCTGTCGTCTGCCATCCTGTCTGCCAGGCGCTGGCGCTGGCAAAAGATCGAGCGGAAGCCAGGGACCGATCTTGTAAGTCGAACCCACCTCTCCCACCGCTGGCCTTGTGTGCCTGGCCTTGGATCATCAACTGCTTGCCCGTCTCCTCTTTCACACCTCCTCCTCCTCCTCGACCTACCTTCACGTTACCTCTCCTCCCACCTCACTTCCTTCGTTTCGTCCTTCTTGTCGTCGACCGTTGCTGAATTCTGGCGCAAGACTGTCGAGCCGAGTTTCGGACTACTCCTTGAGCATCGCTTTCGTTCCGGTTGACGTTGCTGCGCTCCTGCCATTCGCTCGCCCCCGTCGATCCGTCGTTACCCCCAACCGCCATCGTTACCGGGATCAGCTCGACGCCCTCGTTATTCGACCCTCGTTGTCCAACCCTCGCTGCATCATATAGGACGTAACACGAACCACCGTCTCGTCCAGGGTTCGTGGCCATTGACGGCATCTGCCACCACAGATCCCTTGTGTTACCACGGTAGGTCCCATTTCCGTGTCCCGCAAAGAGCATCTCGAGGGCTGACGGAGAGCGACAACGCAGCGTCCTTGCGCCTTGCATATCTTTCGCCCCAGCCCATTCAAGGCCATTGGAGCTCTGGGCTTGAAGGTCCTCCATCGAGGGTTCCCAAGGGTTTCACCCGTCTCAAGCTTCCAGAGGCTCGACTGCTCAACCACCATCCGTCATGGGTATCGGTAGCTACTTCAAGGCCAAGAAGCCCGAGTCTGCTCCGTCAGCGGCGCCGGTCGAAAATGCCCCCCCGCGCCTCCAGCGAAACCAGCCCTCCGCCATGTCGGAGAAGCACCCTTCGTCGAACCTGGGCGGCACCGACATAGAGCTTCAGCCCCCGACTCCTCGGTTTCACTCCCGGCCACAGTCCAGCTCTGGGCGATCAACACCCTCAACCCGCAGCTCCGTCTTCGTCGATGACATCAAGCACGAGGTCATGGCCAACTACCTGTATCAGCAGCAGTGCTCGCAGCTGTGGGTGAGCGACGGCTCTGGCGAGATTGAAGGTGTGCTCCTGCGCAAGGCCCGGGGCCACTACATGGCATGCCCGCCGCAACTGGGAAGCTCGCCATTCGCCATGGCCTGCGCTGCCATGAATGTTCAGGTAGGAACCTCGCCCGCACTGTGACTTTGGGTGACTAACACAGCTCATAGTGTGCCATGACTGTCAACTCACGAGTCATCAAGACCTTTCTCCAGTGGTCTCCCGATGCCGTGGACGTGCCCCTGATGAATGGTCTGCGGGTACAGATCCTGCCCACCATCGAGGATCTCCCGCGGGCACGAAAGCACCAGTTCGCCGCGTTCGTTGCCTCCGAGGGCTTGCTGATTGTGTGGGACGACGACCCTCTGCACCTGGTCCAGCGCGCCAAGGCGATCGAGTCTGAACTCATGGAGCTCGTGTGGAAGCAGGGCAACAGCGACGAGGATGAGGACGAGAAGAGGGCCGGCGGCGCCACCGAGGTCGAGATCGACGAGGAGAGCGGCGAGATCAAGCCCGAAAAGCGGCCCGTCCACCTGCAAAACACCGTCCTGGTCTCCATCACCCTCGTCCTGGTCACCGTGTCGCTCGGTGCGGCCTGGAGACAGCTGGCCATTGAGATCTCCGTCGACGGCGTGTACACCCGCCTCGCTCTGGTCGCTCTTTTCCCCCTCCAGATCTTCTTCACCCTCTTCTTCGCCCAGGTCATTGTCGGTTGCCTGGCGCAGATCTTCGGCCCCATCCGCCAGCTCACCATCAACTCCAAGTTCTACTCGGCCCGTCCCCCGCCGCGCCTGCAGACCGCCATCCTCCCCCACGTCACCATCCAGTGCCCCGTGTACAAGGAGGGTCTGCAGGGTGTCATTATCCCCACCGTCAAGTCCATCAAGCAGGCCATGTCGACGTACGAACTGCAGGGCGGTTCGGCCAACATGTTCATCAACGACGATGGTCTACAGCTCCTCTCCGAGGAGGAGCGTCGCGCCCGTATCGAGTTCTATGCCGACAACAGCATCGGTTGGGTGGCCCGTCCCAAGCACGGCGAGAACGGCTTCCAGCGCAAGGGCAAGTTCAAGAAGGCGTCCAACATGAACTTTGCCCTCATGGTTTCCTGCAATGTCGAGGAGAAGCTCCAGGCCATCAACCGCCCTCCGGAGTGGAGCCAGCACGACGAGGCTCAGGCGTATGAGCAGGCCCTCAAGGATGTCCTCGAGGAGGACGGCCGTGCTTGGGCCGACGGCAACATCCGGGTTGGCGACTATATCCTGCTCATCGATTCCGACACCCGTGTGCCGGCCGATTGCTTCCTCGACGCCGTCTCCGAGATGGAGCAGTCTCCCGACGTCGGCATCATGCAGTTCTCGTCCGGCGTCATGCAGGTCGTCCACACGTACTTTGAGAACGGCATCACCTTCTTCACCAACCTCATCTACTCGGCCATTCGATACACCGTGTCCAACGGCGACGTCGCCCCCTTCGTCGGCCACAACGCCATCCTCCGCTGGTCCGCCATCCAGCAGGTGTCGTACCAGGACGAGGACGGATATGACAAGTTTTGGTCCGAGAGCCACGTGTCCGAGGATTTCGACATGTCGCTTCGCCTGCAGTGCAACGGTTACATCATTCGGCTGGCTGCCTGGGCCGGCGAGGGCTTCAAGGAGGGCGTGTCGCTGACCGTGTACGACGAGCTGGCGCGGTGGGAAAAGTATGCGTACGGCTGCAACGAGCTCCTCTTCCATCCGATCCGGACCTGGCTCTGGCGCGGCCCTTTCACGCCCCTGTTCCGCCGGTTCCTCTTCTCCAACATCCGCTTCACCTCCAAGATCACCGTCATCTCGTACATCGGTACCTACTATGCCATCGGCGCGGCGTGGATCATGACGGCCGTCAACTACTTCCTCATGGGCTGGTTCAACGGGTACCTCGACAAGTACTACGTCGACTCGTGGCAGGTGTGGTTCTCCATCATCATCGTCTTCAACGGCCTCGGCAACGTCGCCCTGGCCGTCATGCGGTATCGTATCGGCGAGCGAAGCCTGCTGTGGGCGCTGTTCGAGAACTTCAAGTGGACCATCATGCTGGCCATCTTCCTGGGCGGTCTGTCGCTGCACGTCAGCCAAGCGCTGCTGGCGCACATGTTCGAGATCGACATGTCGTGGGGTGCGACGAGCAAGGAGGCCGAGTTTTCCAACTTCTTCATCGAGGTGCCCAAGGTGCTTAAGAAGGTGAGTCGTATTGCCCCTTACCCACCTGTCCCGCTCTCCCTCTCCCTCTCGTCGGAATGTGCCAGCATAAACTTTCAAATTTTCTATTTTGGTTGAAGACGTGGCCATTCTCCACTGCCTCGTGGTGCCAGAACCACGCCCCCTCTCTGCACATTCCAGTCTTTCTTGGCTGCACAACAGCCGATGTTCCCACACGAGCTCGTCGTATAACATCACGTTTGCTAACGTAATATCCCCTCCAGTTCAAGTTCTCCATGCTCTTTTCCCTGATCTCCATCGCGGGCATCGTCATCCTCGCCGTGGCGCCCTTCGTCCCGCACGACTGGCGCATCACCGACTTCGTCGCCATCCTGCCCATGGCCACCGTCGCGGCCAGCCACTTCCTCCTGCCGCTGGCCCTGAACCCCGCCCTGATGACGTTCTCGTGGTAGAACGCGCTCTCTTCTCTCGCTCGCTTCCCGCTTGGCGAAACCTGCATATATATTGCCACAACCGGTACAAATTGTTCATGACAACACTTCATAATAGACGGCTCGGGAGTTCTCGCGGAGTTTTTGCTTGCACGCCGCTGCTTAATCTCGGGGGCTTGGACATGGCTTAACGCGTGATGACCAACGCGGTGGATACCATGGTCCGTTGGAATTCTGCTTTTGAGGGGATAGTTGGGTACATACTGTGGTGTGGGATGCTCGCTCGTTTACGTCGCGGAATATTTAATATGCATGAGGGGCTTGAAAGCGTTTCATTCCTCTGTCGAGATGGGAATATTAGAAGATGGAATATGGAATTGGAAGGAGTATGGAACAACAGATTAGTCCTCTGCGAGCCAGAGGTTGAATCAAAGTCTAGAATTACACACGATGAGCCGTTGATTTTGTGATATGTATCTTCTGGATTATTCGTTCGTGCCCCTATCGGCGAATGCAATGACTTTTCGTTCAAACTTCATGCCAGTCAGTCTATCGTGAAAACAAAATCCCAGAAACGCCTCTATCTGCCGCAACAAGTTCATGCCCATCTATCCAGTTCAGTGTTTCTTCCCTCTGTTCTCGTGCGCGCGCGGCGCCAATCAGCTCACAGCAAACCCAGTCTAGTCTAAGTACTCAGCCCGACGCATATGTAGCGAGGCCAACTCATCCAATCATGCGTTCCAAAACATCATCAACAGAAAGACGAGACGTAGGTTTTTAGTTATCCTCGTCATCCGTGTCGGGCGGGTGCGGCGTGCCCTTGGGGCTGTTGAGCCACTCAATGTGCCGCAGCCTGCGCCGGACCTCGCGCTCCTTGAGCTCCTTCTTGGTCATCTTCTTCTTCTTGCGGGCGCGAAACTTCATGTCGGTATTGTCCTCGACGCCCGAGTTGTAGGCGCTGCTGACGACGGAGCTGGCCGCCGTGCTGTTCACGCCGCTGCCGGGCCGGCTGTCCTCGAAGCGGTCGAGGCTGACGGCCGCATTGCCGCGCAGGGCGACGCGCCCGTCGGCGACGTGCCATTGCTCGGAGCAGAGCGCGCCGACAAACTCCTCGTTATGGGAAATGAGGATGACGCCGCCCTTGAACTCGCGGATGGCGACGGCGAGGCCGCCGAGCGAGTCACGGTCCAAGAAGTTGGTCGGCTCGTCGAGGACGAGCAGATGCGGGTTGTTCCACATGGCACCGGCGATGACGACCTTGACCTTTTGGCCACCGGAGAGAGAGCCAATCTCATTGTGGTTGGCAATCTCCGGATCGAGACCGAGGTCATCAAAGTGCTTCGAGATGACCGAGGGCTGGAGCTCACGGTAACCCAGACCCTCGCGCGAGGCCTCGTGGTCATCAAACTCCTGGACGAGCTTGTTGAATCCGAGCTCAATGAGCGTTTCGCGAGAAATCATGTTGTTGTGCTTCGGGAGCATATTACGCCATTTGCTGCGCAAAAGAGTCAGTATCACAATGCTGTACCAGACATGAGGGAGAGGGGAGTCTTACACTTCGTATTGGAACGTCTTCTTGTACTTTTGACGACCGACGAGGGATTCCACCTGTTTCGCGGGCTTGCCATCCTTCAGATCGATCCACCTGTCCATCTGCTCGCGGTCCGCGTCGGACAGGACACGAGTCTGCTTCATGTGGACTTCACGATCATCGCCGTTGGCGTAGCGCCACTGCAGGTACTGGTTGGGAGTCTTCTCCAGGTGCATCTCGACGTGCTCAAGCGCGTGCTGCTTGATGTAGCCGATACGCAGGTTAGGGTGCTTCTCGACCTTTCCGGAAGAAGGAATGGTCTCGCCGGTAAGGAGCTTGATGAGCGTCGACTTGCCCGCACCGTTGGGTCCGATGATGGCGACACGCGACGACAAGGTGAGCTGGCAGGAAACGTCCGAGAGAGACGGCTTCGGCGCGTTGGGGTATGAGAACGAGACGTTGCTCATTCGAATAATGGCTCGGGTCTGAGACTTGACGCCGGTCAAGATGCCAGGAGGAGGGAACTTGAACTGGACGTTGGACGCCGAGAGGGTGTAGTAGCTCTTGGCCTCGGGTCGGATCTCGACGAAGGCGGCCAGGTTGCCCTTGTAGCACGCCAGCTTCTTGTTGGGCTCGTAGTGGTAAATGTCGGTCGTGACGTTGTCCAGGAAGCCGGAGTCGTGGGAGACGATGAGACTAGTAATCTCGGTGTGCGACTTGAGGTAGTTCTCCAGCCAAGCAATGTTGGTGACGTCGAGATGGTTGGTCGGCTCGTCCAGAAGGAGAACATCGGCCTTTTGCAGCATGGCGCGAGCCAGGGCAAGCTTCATCTTCCAACCACCGGACAGAGAGCCGACCTTTTGAGCCTGGCGACCCTCGGGGCCGGGCGTGAAGCCGACCTCGGACAGGACCTCCGAGATGCGCTCAGCTCCCTGAGGAGCAATGGTGGGGTCCTTGGAAACAAAGTCGAGGATGCTGATGTCGGCGTCCTCGCCCTGGTTGTGCTCCACGTAACACGTACGCAGAACGTCCTGAGAAGGGAAACCCTCGAGCTTGCCATTAGCGATGCTCCTCATCAGGGTCGACTTTCCGGCGCCGTTGCGGCCGCACAGGCCATAGCGGTGGCCCTTGAGAAGTCGCAGGTTGGTGTGCGACAGCAGCAGCATGCCACCGTAGGCCAGAGAAAAGTCGGCGTTGACAATCTCGACCTCGCCGTCATCCTCCTTCTCGGGGACACCATACCGGCGCTGGTCCTCGTCGACATAGAACTTTTGCACTGCGTCGGCAATCCTCTGGGCAGCCTCGGGGTCCTTAACCAGAGACTGGATGTAGGGCGCAATGCGACCCGCGATGCGGCTGACGAAGCGGAAGTTGACGTCCATCGCCACCATGTCGCCGATGTAAGGACGCGCGAGTTTGTACGTGTCCTGGTGTCCAGCGACTCCACCGTTCTTCTTGACCTGCTCATCCAGAACCTTGGCCACATCGTCGGTCGTCGTGCGAGCAACAATGTCCTTGTCGTCACCCATGGCCTTCTCCATGGTGGCGAGGGCTCGTTCCGCCAACTCTCGGACTTCGGGAAGAGAAGCCCGGTCACAGACACCCTTGACACCGGGCATCAGCTTAGGCAAGAAGGTTCTGGCCTCAATGGGGTCGTGAACGAGCTTGGTAAGGTTCTCGACAATGACAACCGTCTGGCGGAGGACCTCCTGAGCAGTGTTGGGCGAGTCGAGAGATCTCTCGAGGAAGGGCGTCAACAGGGCCAAGACGGGCGAGGTAACAATGGCCACAAAGGTTGTCTGGGACAGAGCGTGGATCGCCTTCTGGAGGGTCTGGGTAGAGGGGTGCTGCATGGTATCAACCAGCAGCGGTATCCGGGGCGCGACGTCGTCGTTTGACAGCAGCGTCGTAAGCGAGTTCATGGTCTGGACAGACTGCTTCTCAACCTCGGCCTTCAAGTCGTGCATGCCACCCTCGACGAGGGGGATCAGGCCAGCCAGCCTGGCGCCCATGGCCTCGCGAAGCACGTCCTTCTCAAGAGCCTCCTCCTTGGTACCGCCGGCGGACAGCTGCGCCTTGTCGGCCATGCGCTGCATCAGCTTGTACGCGCCGACGGTGCCCTGCCACTTGCCCGTCCTCTTGGACAGGTAGTGCGCCAGCACGGGAAGCAGGCCCGTGACGAGGGCCTCGGCGCTGAGGTTGCCAAAGAGGGCGTCGAGGCCGTACTGGGCCGCCTCGCGGACGACGGAGCCCTTGTCGGCGAGTGCGTCCAGCGCACACGGCACCAGGCCCTCCTCCTGGACGAGGAAGACGACCTCGCTCAGCGGTTGTTTCGGGGGGAATCGCTCGAAGATGGCGCCCAGGAGGTTCTGGCTGCTCTCCCGGCGCAGGCCGTTCTTCTTATCGGCGGCGGCCTTTTTGATCTCGGCGAGGACGCCATACTGCGTCAGGCCGGCGAAGCCCACCGAGTTCAGCAGCAGGTCGCACAGACCGTAGCTGGCCTCGACAGATGCAGCCGACGTCTGGGCCGTGAAGACTGAGTTGATAAAGGCCGCGACATCCTCCTGTGATGGTGGGGGAGGGGCATCCTTGGACACCATCGTCAGCTGCGACGGCGGCGAGACGGGGTGAGGCATCGTGTGTTTTGGTTTGCCTCTCTCTAGACTTGGTCGCGCAAAGTGTCGCTTATGGACTGCGCTCCGTATCCGTGTCTGAAGAGGAAAAAGGGGATTGGAGAGCGGAGAGAGAAGGAGGGAGGAGACGGAAGTTCAGCGCAGCAGGCCCTTGCTGACATACTTTTCCCGCTGGTTGGGCTGAGGCGGTATCGAAATTTTTTTATCGCAACTCCTTATCGCCCCCGCCGAGGTACTTGGCGCAATGTACCGCAAGCCTGCAAGCCACGCCGCCGTTACGGCTACCCTGGAGCTTCCACGTGGGGCACGCTCTTGGACCTCGTTGAACGACACAACTAGCGTTACGGAGTAGGTACTTCGTACAAAGGCATTGCTTTCATCCAAGTACCGTGGTTACTACGAAGAAGAGATGCAGTGTGACAAGCATGACGCGCATGATGTGTTGTAGCGGGTGATGCGCAGTCTATGACCCAGAGCATAATCACGGAGTACGGCTCATTTAAGATACGGATCTCCAATGTCATGTGAAACTCGACCGCTGCCAAACACAGCGAACCGCAGCCGTCAGTGCGTACGTATATTATTCACTTCACCACGTCTCAGGGGCAAATAAAGGGGTCTAGTCCAAGAAAGCCTTATAGTCTAGACTCGCCATCTACCGTCTTCACACCCGTGATCGCATATACATTCCAACCAGCTAAAAAAGAAGAAAACTGTGTGCAGAGGGTATAATAGACAAGAGACATTATAAATGTTCCCACACTTTATAAAGCCGAGGCCCCTGAATTGCTCCCTGAACATCAGGTCGGCCGTAATAAAAGACCAAAAGAAAAGAAATATCGACGTGCAGGCGAGATTAACCAAAAACAGACACCCGGTATATACTCATTCCCTATCCCCGACTCTGCTCTCGCAGCGCCACAGGTCCCTCGAATCCTTGCGAGGATCCAGGCTGTACCGAGTCCAACTCGAGGCCTTGCGAGTTCTTTCTGGGGCGTTGCCTTCGATGGATGCCTAGCCGCTGGTCGCCGTGCTGATACTTGCCCTTGAAGCGATAGTACGTCGGCGGACGGGGTCGGCAGAGCACAGCCATCATATTGCGCAACACGCTCCCCTGGCTGAACGCCCGGTATCGCTCCTTTTTGGCAAACTTGTGCGAGTTCATGTACTCTCGTGTGGTCTCTCCCCGCGCCATCAGAAACAGGTGGTATCCCATCAAGGCGGCGGGGTAGAGGAACGCGACAAACCCAATGAATATGAGAGCAAACGGAACCCGGAAGTGATTGATGGCGTCGGAGAACGTGACGCCCTCGCGATTCTTGTATAAGAGAACCTGAGCCAGGCTGGTGCCGACGAGGTAGGCGGCCAGGATGGTCGAGGATGTGACAAACGTAAAGAAATATCGGTAGTTGCGTTTTCCAACACAGTTGTTGAGCCAGACGCAGTGGTGGTCGTGGGTCTCGATGCAGTTATCGCAAAGGCGACAGTGGTGGGCACGCGGCGGTCTCCAGATGTTGCAGGTCCGGCAGTGCTTGACGGGGACCTCCATTGCCGCGGCGCTCGCCTCGGCTGACTTTATCAACGTCCAGTCGTTTGTCGGCGGGCCCACGCGCAAGGGGTCTTCATGTTCGAAAACAGGAGGAAATTGGTGAAGATTTCGAGGCAGGATCTGTCAAAGTTAGCCTTTGCATACCCTCCAGAGTCAAGAGCTGCGCTACTACTCACCCCAGGATCCGAAACGGAGGCGTGGATAAATGAAGAGATACAAATATATGTGAGATAGGCAAATGTGATGGGAATCGCCGGCGAAATGTTTTGCCACAGCCAGGGCGCCTCAAAGACATAGAAGAGAACGCAGGGAACGACCACAAAGAGGCCGGTTGCGACGTTGATGGGCCTATGTTTTGTGTTCTGCCACCGGCCGCCGAAGCAAAAGACCGTGTTTCCGTCAAAGTACTGGTGCACACGGCCCTTGCTCTTTGTCTGGACCGGCGTCGGAGGCGGTTGCAGTCGTGGACCGCGTGAGTCGACCGGCTGTAGGCGCGGGGACGAAGTAACTGACGACAATTTCTCCGCGCCCTCGGTGCTTCGGTTCTGACTGGCCTGCCCCTGATCGCTCTTGCTGGGAAGAAGGAAGCTCGACCGGAACGACCGCGATGACTTGACGGGGGTCGGCAGGGCCCCATGGTCCTTGTAGGTCTGCCCTGCGGCAACGCTCGGGTGGTTGCTAGTAGCAGATCTCCCCTGCAACGGCCGGACGCTATCCGACAGGCTGCCAGCCGGGTAATGCCCCTGAGACGGGCTCGTGTTTCCCGTGATGCGATCGAAATTTTCCTGCTCCGTCACTTCAGTGCCTCGAGACGGGGCTCGCAGGTTTTCGTCCCCGCCGATGTTGCGCTGATACTGGGCGAGGCCGGGTGACACTAGGCTCTCATTCACGACGCTGCCGCCCACATCCGTCGCGGCGTCGTCGAGGTCGCCGAGTTGCTGCGGCGGCAGTTGCAACTGCTGAGTCGTCGTGGCGGGCCTCGATGCGCCACTTCTCTGTGCTTGGAGCTTCTGCGAACTCATCGGCCGGAAGAAGGCGTTGGAGGTAAGCGAGGGAACGTGGCTTCGCGTCGTCAAGCTTGGTGATCGTCCAAGAGATGCGTTTGTCGTGCTAGCGATACTGCCCCTCTTGGGGGGCAATCCGGAGGAGGCATAACTCCTCCGGCTCGCCTGCGCTGCCCACGGAGCCTTCGAAGAAACCCCCGTCTTGGCGGTCTCGGGTCGCGAGCCTACATCCGTGTTCCTTGGTTGGCTCGCCATGGAGCGGCATACTTTGACTTCATCACCATCGTCGCTCGCAAGATCGGTCATGCGGGAAGACACAACGCTCGCGGGTCGGGGATGGCGATGGGACGATGGAAAGCCGCCATCATCGCCAGGTGGTCCCGCCCGGTCGTCAGAGCCGGGGGACGCCATGGTGTTTATTTAACGTGCGCGTGATGTGGTGTCTCGCTATAACATAGCCTCTGTCGATGAGGTCGAAGAAGGCAAAATGTCTGGTGATGGTACGGTTCGTGGCAGTGGCTATCTCGTCGCGCTGTCACAGCGTATGTACGAAGTACAATGGTCGAAGATGCCTCAACGTCGGCTAGCTCGGCCGCCGTCGGAGAATCTGATGGGCGAATCGGGAGAAGGAATCGAGAGGCCGGGGCACCGGATGTAGAATTAGGAGTTACGAAGGAGCGTCGCGAATCGTCAAGAGCAAGGAAGACACAAAGGAAGAGAAACGAAGCGCAGGGCGAAACCCGCAAAAAGGAACGTCGGCGGCGGAGCGGCGGCAGCAGTCGGGGGAAACGAAACAGGGCGACGGCACGGCATCCGTGTGCAGAGGAGTGAGAGAAGGTCAGGATGGGCGTGCGTGACGCTTCCCGTCGTTTCTTTTTTCTCGCCGGTCCGGGCGCACACACGCTGGCTCGCTCGCTCGTTCGTCTACCGCGACGATGATTGTTGCTCGGGCGAAGGGTGGGAAGTGAGGTGGGAACCGCGGCTGGGGTGGTTGATAGGCTGCGGGCCCCATGTAAGGGGCTGTTAGTGGCAGCAGCGCCGCAGATTGGCCCGGCAGGCTGTCTGGCTGCCGTGTCGAATGGCGTCCAAGCGGCGGCAATGGGACGACGTGCGGCAGAGCATTGCATCAACTTGGAAATAGCCTGGAATCGGGAACGATCTCATCATGATCGGGTACGGTATATACGAGTACGGCGTCGCTCGTCGACCATGTACGAAGCATCGCAGGCCGGACCGTGCCGATATGCAGCCTCGGCGGGTTCACGCTGCTACGCAGCACATGGGTACGGGTAGACGCTTGAAGTGCGTTCGTTGTGCTACGCATCTGCAGTGGCAATGGCATCGCAAACGCCCTCCTACGCAAATCGCAAACCGCGCATTGCTCGCTGGGTGTCAACGGTTGCACTGATTGACAGCCGTTTCAGGCCTCGGTGCCCAGGCGCGTCACATCGCATCACCATCCCGTCATAGCCTCCCCACTGCCGTCAGCATGCGTGACCTCGCACGTGATGCAGGTCCCCCGCGCATTGGCCAATGGCGTGCCACGGAACTTGCTGGCTGAAATCATACGACAAACTTCATAGCTTCCCTCCCGAGCAATCCACCAACGACCACCAAGCAACAACCATCCGCTCGACAGACCCAACCGTCACCTTCCACAATGGCTTCCCGCGTCACCAGCCGCCTCTTTTCCACCTCCGCCCGCCGGTTGCAGGCCCAGGCCCAGGATGAGCTCAAGAAGGAGACCAAGCGCAACCCGGAGCTCATGGTGCGTCATAATACCCTCGGCTAAGCTATGCGCAGCGCAACAGAACCCCCGACGCCGCGGCATTGTGGGGTGAGACGGACAGCGATGGGCTAATGAGCTTTTCCCCCGGCTACAGATCCTCGGCGGTGTCATGGTCGCTGCTCTCGGCGGTGCTGGTTTCTACTTCGGTACGGAACGACATACGTCAGTCGCCATGACGAGAACCAAGTTTTGCTGATGTCCACGCCTCGCAGGCCGATCTCCCACCCACTCCACCTCCGAGTCTCCCGTAAACATCGCCAAGGGCGGCATGCCTTGGGAGGGTGACGCCCAGGGCAAGTACAAGTACCACCCCGGCGGCGACCCCAACCAGGAGCCCAAGGACGCCCCCAGCGCGCTCAACGCCGTCATCGTCCCCAACGTCACCCTCCCCCGGGAGCTGCACGACAAGTTCAACAAGTGGGGCAAGGAAGGCTACCCTTGAACAGGCAAACAATACTGCGACATGTCGAACAGGAGGAGCTGGAGTGTATACCGTGGTGGAATGATAGAGGCTTCGCCGCTTTGAGAACAATGGGTGGGCATGCGCCTGTGTAAAATTTACTGTTACAGCTGAACCGAGCATTGGATTATGCCTGACCTAAAACGCTGAAAATAACATACCTTTTCCTTTGTGCGTCTGTTGTTGCGAATCGTGCCCACTCGAAACGACGATGTTGGGATAAAGAAATGTTCAAACGCCAATCATTAGGAATCGTGTTGCTAATAGCTATCGTCATGGTATCCTGTTGGCACTCTGCAAACCCGCCATCATCGCACGCATGGTCCCATCGCGCCACATCTCCGTCAAAACTCCTCGCATGCCCAGACACCGCCCGCCGCCCACTGCTCCGATCGCCTGCCCTCGCGGCGACTACTTGACGAGCATGTCGACCTCCTCGCTTGTGAAGCCAAAGAGGAACAGCAAGTCCAGCAAGCTCTCTCCGTTCAGCCGCGCGTCCGCCTCCATCTGCACGCGCGGCTTCGCATTCCACGCCACGCCCAGCCCGGCCTTGTCCATCATCAGCAGGTCGTTGGCACCGTCGCCGACGGCCACGACCTGCGACAGGTCAATCTTCTCCTTGGCGGCGATCTCGATGAGGAGGTCGCGTTTGCGTTCCTTGCCGACGATGGTCCCCTTGGCTTTGCCCGTAAGCTTGCCGTCGGCGATGACAACCTCGTTGGCATAGGCGTAGTCGATGCCCAGGTCCTTCGCGAGCCAGTCAGTCAGTGGCTGGAAGCCGCCGGAGAGCACGGCCGTCTTGATGCCGAGGCGCTTTAACGCCTTGATAAGCTCCCTCGCACCCTTGGTCACCTCAAGGACGGGCCGGAGCTCTTCAAAGAGAGAGGCGCTGACGCCCTTGAGGAGACCGACGCGTTCCCGGAAAGACGCCTCAAACTCCAGCTCGCCAAGCATAGCCCGATGTGTAATGTCCGCAACACGGGCCGGCAGATCAGGCGGGTCCTTGACCGTCTCGGCCATGAGCTCAATAACCTCCTGCGTGATGAGCGTGCTGTCCATGTCAAAGACGACGAGCCGGGGGTGCCGCCGCCAGACCAGGTCCCGCTGCAGGGCGACGTCGACATTCCACTCGCACTCGAACCGGTATATCATCTCGTGCTTGCGCAGGTCCGACAGACCGAGGTACTTGGGGGACGGGGCCGGCGACAGGGTCAGCTCGACGACTCGCGGGTTCTCCTGGCTGTCCAGGCACCGGTGTGATGAGCGCGGCGGGTCGGCGCCCTGGGGCTGCGGAAACGTCGACATGAGGTGAAGGAAGGAGGTGATGCACAGGGGCGAGATGTACGAGCCGTAGAGATGGTCCAGCTGCTCCGACTCCTGCGTCGGAGGCTCCAGCGGAAAGGCGTCCATGTTAGTCGTCGGGGCCATGTTGGCCGGCAGGGACTCGTTGCTATCTGACAGGCCCCCGCTGCCGCCCGCCGCAGACTTGTAGATGAGCGTGGCAACCAGTCGGTCCGTCGCCTGTCCCGACAGCGGCGCGCAGTTGGGGTGCGAGAAACTGTGGCTCACCCCGCTATCCACTATCGTCGGGGGGTTGTCCTCGGAGGGGATGCCATTGAACGAGAGACCGGACTTGGGCGAGGTGGACGCCGGGATGTCCTCGATGACGGTGTCGATGCCGTGATGCGGGTCCGGCTGGCGCGGCGGGCGGTACTCCTGGTTGTCGCTCAGGTAGGACCTGCTGCGCATGCCGGAGGAGAGCTGCGGACGAGCAGCATTCGGCTTCGGATGGGCCGCGATGTCGGCCATGTCGTCGGGGGTGGACGGCGCGGCTCTGCTGAACGGCCTGGTGGTGGTGGTGGTGGTGGTGGTGATGCTCGACGTTGCCGTGTCGAGCAATCAAGTCCAACAGTCAGACCTGAACGCGGCGTGTCGGGGACGTGGCGCTCGTCGGCTGGTCGCACGCGGCGAGCACGAACACGCGGGACAGGCCTACAAGATGCACAGATATCGCTGCCGCCACACGGTCGTTGCTGTTGTCGTCGTTGGTGTCGTCGGTGTCGCGACGGAGCATCGCCTGATCCAAAGGATAGGATGCGAAATTTCCCGCTGCGTCTTGGAGCAAGGTGCACCGCCGTGCCCCGCCGGCTGTTGGAGGTTGTCCAATGCCCACCACTCCACTGTCAGCCAGCGGTACCGAGGGCGTGGCCTGGACCCTCCACTGAGGCGACCTATCCGCAACGCTGCAACGGGCCTGCAGGCGCAGAGCTGCAGCGCGCTCCACTGTTGGTGCAGCATGGCGTCATTATGGTGCGCGGGCGAGTTCAAGCGGACGGTTTAGTCCGTGCTTTATCTGCACGAAAATCACACGCCAGTCAACGGTGGATTGCGCATTCAACATACTTGCATACTCGTATGTGAGGAAGATTTTAGTGAAACGAAGCTGTGATTGGGAGACGATGAGTTTGCCAGTTGTCATTTGCTGACGGACGGTGCTTTCCCAGTCAAGCCAATCATCAAGACTCCCTGGGCCATCAATTGCGCCTTGTCTATGTTGTTTTGTGCTCCCTGGTATATCTCGATGGCGGACCATGCCGGTGCACTGAGCGGTCTCATGGATTTGGCTTATGCTCGGGTCTTCAATATATAGTTGATAGGCATCCTTCCCTCTGCCGAAACCCCGCTCCTTCCCCTCTGATACATGAAGCTCCAGTGTGAGGCTGTAGACCCCAGTTTCGCTGCTGGGAGGCCAATCTTCAGGCAAGCGCTGAGATGCTCTCGACTATTTCTAGACGAGGCGAGCTGGGATTTAGCTGCAGCGACCCCAGAGGACAACGCTCCCGGTAGTTCCAGTCCGCAATCAGCCAGGCTTGCGGTGTTGCTTTACCCCCCAGTAACATGGAATCGACAGTGTCCATGAACGGCTCAGATTCGCAGACGAAACGGGCACCATCTTGGGTGGTCACAA
Organism: Tolypocladium cylindrosporum; assembly: GCA_024340765.1. Lineage (NCBI taxonomy): Eukaryota > Fungi > Ascomycota > Sordariomycetes > Hypocreales > Ophiocordycipitaceae > Tolypocladium > Tolypocladium cylindrosporum. The sequence goes on along the minus strand of JALHCC010000352.1, from coordinate 11,116 downwards.
TAAAGAGGCCTGACGATCTCGAAGCAACAGGGGTCATGCATCCTGTAGCGCATCTTCCATTGTCGACTGATGCAGTTACCGCTCCGATGGACTTACCAACACGAAGAGCAGTGCCGGTATTGTCACAGGGTCTGCCCACGCTCCAGCTTGCGCTCGCAGGCCTTGATACAATGAATCGCACATCTCCTGGGTTTGAACAAACCGGGTAGTTGTAAGTAAGACTGCCGACACTTGAACTTCAGTTCATGGGTCTCCTTGCTGTGGGATGCCGCCCACAACAACGCCGTTCTTGGTCACCAAGCTGATGAGTTCCGGTTTCTGTAGTTGCGCACATAACTATTCAGCACAAAAACTGGACGATCCACGTCAGTGCAAGAAGACCAATATCGAAGAATCGTTCGTTTCTAGCTCGAACAGCTTGGCAAGTGCCTGTGGGCATTGCTTCGTCCTTTTGTATATGAAGTACGAGGCGTACCATCACCTTTCGAGTTCAAGCCCGAGCGCTGGCTGGGGGACATTAGCCCCGCGGTGCATCGATCCATTGTGTCGTTCTCTCAGCGTTCGAGGAACTGCGTGGGCAAGAAGTGAGTGGTTATTTAACATCCGTGCTTGTTAGCTTCCAGAAAAACTAACACAGCCTGGCAATGGCTGAAATGAGTCTCATATGGCAGTTCTACGTCGGGCCCAATGGCCGTAAGCTGGAGCTGTTCGAGGCGGATGAGAGTGACGTCAAAATGGTGCATGGTGGTTATGTAACTCCGAAAGCTGGGCCCGAATGGTTGTTTGAGCCCTGATTCGTTGAACCCGTGCCAGAATACTCGTGGTTCGTACGGAGTACACCAAGTCCAAATGTACGAGTATGCTGCCGTGTCCGTTTAAACTTCACAGCCGCTCACCGTCTTGCTGTCGATCACGTGAAGCCACCCCTGCATTAGTCGTCACGTCAGCGTCCAGGTTCTCCAAGACACCCCGGCGCTCGGGACCCTCCCCGACTCCCGCACGCCGACAAGCCGATGGACCGACATCCCACCCACGCTCTCCGGTTCACAGGCTCCGGACACAGTCTCTGGTCAAGGTGAAGGCATCTATCTCTACCTGGGAATTAGGGCCGCCTACTCCGTATACTTTGGAGATTTGTCTGACTGCTGCTGCTACTCGCCGCGACGGCGTCCACCGCAGCCCAGAGTCGCAGCTGCCACGGGCCACGGCACCCTCGGGTTCCATTCGCGGCACTCGCCTCCGTCGCACGTCATCAGCGGTGTAACGGTTTCACCGGATGTACTTGTAATCCTAAGTACTCATCCTAATCCGATGCCCGCTCTGCATGTTCTCTGCGGCTCTGGGATGCCGTCTCGGTCGCAACTCTGAGAAGCATCTGCTTACCCAATCGTCCACGTCGTCGCCCCAGGCTCCAATCTCCAAGCTGGAATCAATGAGATCGTCAACAACACGACAAACCTTCCTCCTCGTAAGCAGCCATTTCTAATAAACGGCCCAGAAAAACCCCTTCCGGGCCGGCCCCAGTAAAATACAACTGGGGGCAGCCGCAGGTAGCGAGTACTCTTTTTCGCCCGTGTCGTCTGCGCCCAGCGCTAGGTCGCTGTTACCGGGCCTAAACACCATGCGGAGCCGCCACGGCCAATCACAGCCCCAGATTCGGCATCGCGAAGGAATGGCGTCGATGTCGTGATCGCTCCCAGACGCAAACCACAGGCTGGGGGCCCGCGTTTGCGCTCCATGTTTCCCCCAGGCTTTCAATGGCCTCGGAGGGCAGCCAGAGGCCGTATGATGCGGTAGCCAGTTGTTTACTGCCAGTGCGCACACAATTAGTCAGGCCCGTTCCCCCCTTCAAAACGGGCTGCCATCCGGACTTGACCTTGAATAATCCCCTCTCCCCGAAACTGAGTCCTGCTTTCTCGTGTCCATGTAGACGACCTTTCGTCCTGCCCACCATCGAAGAATATACACTGTCTTTGCCTTGAATCAGTTTCAGCGTTCATTTCTCATCCAAGGCTCGTGGCTCTCACCTCCCTGAAGACACCCAAATCGACCACGGCCGCATCTTCTTCTGGTCGCACGACCCCCGAAGCCCCCTTCCGTAATATCTCTCGCTGTTGGTGGCCGTGTCTGTTGCCATGACGCAGACAACCTCCCACACGTCCTTTGCGGACGACAAGCTCGACCACAACGACATCGAGTCCGGATATGTCTCCGGCCATTCCGACTACTCGCCGTCGCCCACCAAGCAGTCTCGGCCCAACGTGTCCCTCACCAAGGAGCACATCGACTACCTCAACGAGCAGATGGAGCCCATGCACCCCATGGACATCCTGCGCTTCTGCAAGGTTATGTTCCCGAACCTGTACCAGTCGACAGCGTTCGGCCTGACGGGCCTCGCCACCATGGACATGCTGTCCAAGATCCAGCGGGAGAACCCCGAGTCCAAGACGGTCGACCTCATATTCCTGGATACCTTGTACCACTTCAAGGAGACGCATGACCTGATCGACCGCGTCAAGGCGCGATACCCCAACGTTCCGGTGCACATCTTCAAGCCCGACGGCGTCGAGACTGTCGAGGAGCTCGAGGAGACGTACGGCAAGGAGCTGTACAACACCTCGGGTGACATGTACGACTGGATCGTCAAGGTCGAGCCCCTGCAGCGGGCGTACGACGAACTCAAAGTCGCTGCTGTCCTCAACGGCCGCCGTCGGTCGCAAGGCGCCGCTCGCGGATCCATCCCCATCATCGAATTCGACGATGAGCGGGGCATCATCAAGATCAACCCCCTCGCCGCCTGGACCTTTTCTCAAGTCAACGAGTACATCAAGGCGAACAACGTGCCGTACAACGCCCTCCTGGACCAAGGATACAAGTCCGTCGGCGACTGGCACTCGACCAGCCCCGTCAAGGAGGGCGAGGACGAGCGGGCGGGCCGATGGAAAGGCCAGTCCAAGACGGAGTGCGGCATCCACAACAAGAAGTCGCAGTACGCCCAGTTCGTCTCGGACATGGACAAGAAAAAGGAGACCATGGGCCAGGTGGTCGCGCCCGTCTGATCAACCCACCTTGCCCCCTCGCCACACATGAGTGGGACATGAGTCGAGAGACGGAGTCGCCGTTGCCTTTAACGACATGATGATTTTTGCGGGCATTGCAAAGGGCGTTTGGGATCTTGATTTTGATGAGCAAGCAAGGATAAAACGGTCTGAGCAGGCTTTTCGTACCACTGATATCATGGGTGGCGTTTACGAGAAGGGTTGCCCTTTGGACCTGTGAGCGACATGGCAGAGGGCGCTGCATGTGTACATAGGACGATAGATGGAAACAATAATTGTTCTGGATACGCTCACTCAAGTGCCTTGAACCGTGAGCCGTTGATGGGTGAGATTATCGGGCGACGTTGCGATGATGGATGGTTCGAGATCGAAGGGCCCGTTGAGCCGCAGGATTGGTACCCCGCGCCGAGCGCTGATTGGACTTTGGCAGATCCAGGCCTGACAACCACCACGGCATCAACCCACCATTTCACGATGCTCGACTAACAACGCACTTGTTTCCACTATTTTCACTACATTCTGCCATTCTCCCTCGCGGCCACGCTCTCACTAAGACTGCCGCTCGAACCGTGTCTAGCCGCTCATTCTCACACCAAGTGTCAGTCACGACATCGCTGTGCCCCCCGGCCATGCAGCAGAGCGGCTGGCTGCCCGCGCCGTCGGCGAGCTTTGGCGAGAAAAAAGCCAAGATCCTGCAGCAGCTGGGCGTGCCCGACGCCGAGTACGCCGACGCCTCGCCCAAGGGCTCCGTCGACGAGGGCATCCGCGACCTGATTGGCGAGGTCAACCGCGCCGAGGGCTTCGTCACGACGAGCAGCTGCGCCGGGCGCGTGAGCGTGTTCCTCGAGGGCCGCAAGACGGCGCCGGCGGGCGGCGGGGGCGACGGCGACGAGCACCAGCGGCGTGAGCAGGTAGCGGGCGTGGGAGGCAAGGGAGCTGGGGGGACGTGGCTGTACGTGTCCCACGAGCCGGTTGCCTGTGACGGCGAGGATGGCTATGAGGCTTGGGCGAGGACTCTTGAGTTCACGGAGTCTGCGGTGTCGCAAAGTAGCCTTCACGGGAGCACAGAGCGGAGACTGATACACTTCAAATTCGAACCCATGGTGAGCACCGAGTTCATGTCCACGTGCCATCTGTGACCAAGCTGATATCCGTCCAAGATCCTCCACGTCCTCGCCGCATCCCTCACCCACGCCCAGCTCCTCCTCCGCTGCGCCCTGCAAGCCGGCTTCCGCGAATCCGGCGCCATCAACCTCACCTCCCCGGGCGAGACGCAGCCCTCCGCCACGCCCATCGTCGCCGTGCGCTCCATGGGCCTGGGCTTCGAGTCGCTCGTCGGGTACGAGACGGCCGACGGGCAGCGCCGCCGGCTCGTCCCCGCCGAGTACCTGCGCACGCTGCTGTCCATCGGCAACGAGCGCTTCTCTGAGAACGCGAAGCGCATTGCGAGGTTCCGCGCCGCCTTCCAGGACGCGGTGAGGGAGCCGGAGCCGAGGAGGAATCCCGATGGCGGGGAGTGGGAGGATGCGGCGGCGAGGAGGGAGAGGATGAGGGCGGAGGGCCTGAGGAGGAAGGCGGTGCTGGAGGCTGAGAGGAATGAGGAGCGTTGCGAAACAGCTGACCAGCCGTGACCATCAGATGGTTGTACTCCTACGTGGTTGTTGTCATCCAAGGATGGACGACGAGCACGAGGGATAGATGAGTGAGGCGAAGCGTCCAAGACCCGGCTCACGAGACGACCATCCCCTTACCTTGATGCTGTACACAACGCCTCGTTGGACAGCGTCGCCGAACTGGGTCAAACCGGAACGGAAGCCGGCTCACGAGACTACGAGTAGCCGCGAACTACGAATCGTCTGCCCCTGACGGACCAGGAAGTCCCGCATACCTATCGCATCTATCTAGCCTCACCGTCACCTCGCCACAACTGAGCAGCCGAGATCCAACACGGGACCCGCATGCAGTGTAGAACGCACATGGGCCATCGCTGCCGAATGTGAATGGGAGTCGGAGACACAAAGCGGCATGGCAAGCTTCCGAGAAAAGGACGAAATGCCGGCGCAAGGCTAACACGGACACCATTTCGCGGGGGGACAGGCAGACCGTGTCACGTCTGTTTGTACATGAATTGTATCTCTATGCAGCTTTTACCACCGCCGATGCCGTAAATGTACACGTCTCCGTTTGCCTGGCCAAAACAAAACCCCGTCCCTGCCGGCTATACGCCTCCGCCCATTTGTCGTCCACAAGAGTCAAGGTGTGACATGACCGACTCTCCCGTCGCCTGCTGTTTACGACGTCACCTTTTCCACCCAGCCCTTCTCCAGCTTCTTAACCTCGGCCTTGAAGTTCTCCACCTCCTGCCAGCAGTCGAGCGGCCGCCGGTCGTTCTCCCGCAGGCAGCGAATCACCTCGCCCCGCGCCTTCTCGACGCCGTCGGGCAGCGCGCGCACCTGCTTGCGCTCCTCGAGCTTGCGCCGCAACTCCTCCACCTCCTTGGCGACGCTGAACTGGCTGGGCCCGGACGCCGCGTCCTTGTCCTTGCCGCCGACGTCCGCCGACGCCTTGTCGTGCGCGAGCTTGAGGGCCTCCGCCTCGCGCTGCTGGAGCTTCTTGAGCTCTTCGGCGACGCGGGCCTGGATGTGCTGCTCGATGAGCTTGGCGCGCGAGGCATCCGTCTGTGTGAGGCTGGGTGTTAGTCCGCGATGCAACGTGGGATTCGAGGAAGATTCGGGGTGGCCATGTGATCGCCTGGAGGGACGCAGGAGGGAGGGAATGGGACAGGCCGTACTTCAGGGCTGGTTTGAAGCGATTCGAGCACGTCGAGGGAGACGCTGGGCGGTCCTGAGCTGTTTATAGGCGACCTGTCAGCTCGTCCATTGGGGAGCCGGGACGCTCGTCCGGAGGGTGGTAGTGGCAGCGACTTACGCCTTCCACTCGTAGCCGCCGCGGGCGTCTTGCTTGGACGTGTTGGCACCCATGATGTCGTGCTCAATGGCGGTGCGACAGATGTTGGACGGCAGGCTCGTGATGGCTCGGCCGGCGTCTGGAAAATTCCGGGTGCAGTTCGGCTGCTGCGTCACTGCCAGAGCGGAACCTGGAAGGCTTTGGTGCCTGAGGCTTGCACCGGCGGGTAGCGCCGTCACCACGAGCCTCAGCGTGGCTGGGCGCTGTGGGGGGGTGTGGCTGTGGCCCCTCAGCTCAGCTCACCGACGACACCACCATGAACCATCAAGCCTTTATGGGGTTGGCATGCCATTGCCACGTTTGCGCAACCGCGTGGCAGGCAACAAAGAGCTCTCCTGTCATTGTTACCTTCTCTTATCTCATCAGTCGTTGCCAAGACGTCAATTTTTGTTGGCTCATTCCGTTGTTGGCGACCGTCGCAATCAAGTCCGGTTGTCAGATGGGTCTCATTCCCAGAGCAGGCATGACTTCATTTATTCTGTGACAGGCTAGCGGGCTCGTCCCAGAGATTCGGATGCGCGCTCAAGGCACAGCAGCGCCTGTGCAATTACAGCGGCGGTCGAGGCCGGCCGGCAAGGTAACAATCATTTCGTTGGAGTGCTTTTGCTGTTGGGCGGCGTGCGGTCCTTATGTATTGACTTGTACGAGTTTGGATGTCGGATGCCATAATGCAGGCCGCTATGCAGGCGACTAGGCCAGGATATAGAGTGGTCGGTCTGGGCCGGTCTTGATATCGTAGCCTTTGATACAGGTGACCGGCACCATCGGTTTAGGTCTGTCATCAAGGTCATGTCATGTCGTGGCCTTGAATCTTGTAGTCCGTACCAGCAACAAGCAAGACGGGCCGCAGGCAGCGGGAGGGTGGTTGATTGGCCCAGCGGGAGGCGAATGCGCATCAGCAGATCATGGCGAAACAGAACACAGTGTTTGGTCAGCTTGGTACTGTTTCGTTCCCTCCCGTTCCTCGTATCAATGCAGACCCAGCGCAAAAGATCAGACGGCTCGTTTATTGGGCTGTTTGGGCTGGGGGCCGTCGAGCCGTCGAGTGGCCGGGAGCGCTTCTCGACGTCCAGCGCGGCGCGGCACCAATGGAGCACTGGAGCCCCGCCAGCCTCCGCGGCTCCGCCCCTGCGTCCCCCTGTAGCGTAGCGCCCACCAGCCACCCGCAGCCAGCGGGGCTCCCCCAACGGGCCTGTAGCGATGCAACCCCCGCTGCCCCTGAGCCAGGGCGCCGCGGTGGCGGGTTTCAGGGTGTCGGGCCAGCCAGTCACGGCGCGCGGGCCGCCCTGGAGCTGCCGAATCTGAACATCACGGCAGCGCTGATCGAGTCTGGCGCCAGCTTGTTTCCTGGTCGCTGGGGTGAGCCAACCAGGAAGACGCTGGCTGGCCCAGGGTATCGAGGTGCCGGCCAAACGACAGCCAGCCGATGCGTGTCGTGTGCGCAGAAGCAGGCAGTGGAAGCAGGCCGCATCGCCGTCTTGCGCGTGGATTGGCCGCGGCGCCGAAGCAGGCTCGTACATGGTCTCGTTTGGAGAGACATCGTCGGCAGGGGGTTTGGCCACTGCGGGTGGTCCGCGGCGCTCCTACCTTACTCGTACCTAGGTAGGTATGTACGAATAGTGCTGGGCAGAGAGACAGTGGCCTCCCGTCAGGCCCTCCCTTGCCCGTGCTGTCGTGCAGGCCTCAGGCCCAGGGCCTCCTTGTTAGCGAGCGTGGGTCGAAACCATGGAATCCTCATGTTTGTTCATCTACAACCCCGTCGGTCGTGTCCAGGGGTCCGTCGACGAGGAGGAGGCTGCCGCTCGTCATTCGACTCACCCGCAGAGCCATTCGCGGTCGCTTCGCTTACCTATTGCTTGCTGCTCAGATCTCATAATATCTGGCTGCCATCTGCTGCTGCGGCCACCCGTGGAGCCCCTCCTCTTCTCTTCTCGCCTCGCGCCCATTACATTCCTTACCTCGCTCTTCACTGCCTGCCTACCCGCTCTTCCAGACGGGCGCTGAGCATTTCTCTACGCGGCTGGGCGGCGTCTTCAAAACAAAAGCACGAGGCCGGGGCTTTGTCGTTGATCGTCACCTGATTGCCTCTTCTGATTCACTGCGCACTCCTACATCAAACACGCACGCCCTACTCTACCACCACCACCACCACCTTTCAGCCACTTGCCTCCCATCCCCTGGGCCGCGCAGCTATTTTTTGTCTACCTGAAACTTGATTGTCCGAAGAAGCCTTTCAAAGATCTTACAAAGACCTTACGCGTACCTTCTTGCGGCTGTCGTTATCATCCCCGACCTCCAGTTCCGGATCGGTTTCATCGTCTCCTGCGGCGCCTTCCTGGGTCTTCCTGGGTCCCTCCCGGTTATCTCCACCGATTATCAGCATCGGCGTTTCAAACGTTCACCGGGGCATCATCACTGGGTACTGCACTGGGGCATCTTCACGGGCCATCTTCACGGGCCATCTTCACGGGCCATCTTCACGGGCCATCTTCACTGGGCATCGCGCACTGCGACAGATCCCCCCAGCGATCGGGCGTCGAAGCTCTGTTGGAGCACGAACCGTCGTCACTCGACGCACGACACCACTTCTCGGCGTCGTTGCCTGCAGCTGCAGCTCGCCAAGCACGAGCCGAGCATCTCCTCCGCATCTCCATCGTCGCCGAATCCTAGGATCCTGCGATACGTACGATACGCTCCGTCCCGGCAGTGGTCTGTGGAGGCGCGCCTGCGTGTTTGCCCTGCTCGATCGCTATTGTCTCGCGTCACAATAGCCCACCCACCTGCAGGCCTCCTCCCCATCTCGGAACCACGTCCCTGTTCATCGTCGACGCTTCCAGTTCACGGACCCTCCCTCCTTGCCACGGATGCATGATGCAGTTCGGCTCGCAAGTGTAGAAGAACTAGGCATCCTTTCTTTCACCGCGGTCGCTGTTCACTCATTAAGCTGAGGCACTCGCACCCAACATTACCGCGTCTTTTCACTCGACCTGGAATCCGTGCGAAGAGGGACCCTTTGCCGTTGTCATTTGTTCACCTGTCTGTTCACACATCATTCGTTGGCCCGCCGCTTGTCCCTCGAACGCGATCGCCCCCCTTGTCCCCTACTTTAACGAGACGGTCTTCGACTTTTCGCTGGCGCCGGCTCGCTAGCATCGACGCCCATCGACACAATGGACTCAACTCCGACTCTGGAACTACGAGGAGCATCGGGCTCTCGGGAAGAGGTAGAACCCAGTTCGACAATCGCCCCGTATCACACGGCGCTAAACGGAGTGAACCAGCCGATGAATATGCTCTTCAAAGACATCCTGTGGTGGAGTTTGGGCATCGTCGCCCTGATCGTGCTCGGTATACGGATCCTGGAGATTCTGTGGGCGAAACTACGCCAAGTGTCGGCCATGTCGACGCCCCGAGAGAAGCAGGGCTACTGGAGGATATCGCAGTGGAGTTGGATGCCGGGCCTGAAGAAGCACCTCATCTACGCGCCGCTCTTCAGGAAGCGCCATAACCGTGAGTTTCGCCTCTCGTCGGCTGTGAATGTTGGCACCCTGCCGTCGCGACTGCACTCGATCCTCCTGTTCCTCTACCTGGGCAGCAACGTCGCCTACATGTTCGCCCTCAACTGGGCCATCGAGAACAAGTATGCCTTTTGTGCCGAGTTGCGTGGCCGCTCGGGCACTCTTGCCCTTGTCAACATGGTGCCCCTGATCATCATGGCCGGCCGCAATAACCCACTTATCTCACTGCTCAAGATCAGCTTCGACACGTACAACCTTTTGCACCGCTGGATGGGCCGCATCGTGGTGGCCGAGGTCATCATCCACACCGTCGCGTGGGCCATACCCGCCGTGGCCGATAAGGGCTGGGCAAAAGCGTTTGCTCCCGTCCTCAAGAGCCCCTTCATTGGGTCTGGCTTCTTCGGAACAATCGCCATGACGCTGTTGCTGCTGTTATCCCTCTCGCCCGTCCGCCATGCCTTTTACGAGACCTTTCTCAACATCCACATCATCCTCGCCATCGTTGCCTTTGCCTGCACCTGGATTCACTGTGCTGCGGCCACTGGTGGCCTTCCCCAGCTGCCGTGGATCGTGGCAATTGTAGCCCTCTGGATCGCCGACCGCGCCGCCCGAGTCCTCCGTCTCGCATACACCAACTGGGGCCACGGTGGCACTACCGACGCCCACTGCGAGGCCATGCCCGGCGACGTCGTTCGAGTTACGGTGAACCTTCCGCGATACGTCGACATCAAGCCGGGAACGCACGCCTACCTGCGCTTCTGGGGAATCATGCCCTGGGAGAGCCACCCCTTTTCGATCGCCTGGGTTGAACACTACACCAACAACGCGCTACCCCAGTCGGAGAAGGAGCCGCTGAACGCCCTGGATCGAAAGACGGCATCTACCGCCGTGTCCTTCATCATTGGCGCTCAGACCGGCATGACGCGCAAGCTGTATGGCCGGGCTTGCCAATCATCGTCGGGTGTGCACCTACGAGCCGCCATGGAGGGACCATACGCCGGGCACCACAACCTCGACTCATACGGCCATGTAGTTCTCTTTGCCGGCTCGACGGGCATCACCCATCAAATCTCGCACATCCGAACCCTGCTCGAGGGCTACAACGAATGCACCGTGGCAACGCGGCGTCTCACGCTTGTATGGATCGTCCGCACCTATGAGTCGCTCGAGTGGGTTCGCCCCTTCATGGACACCATCCTGCGGATACCGAACCGCAAGGACATCCTCCGCATCCAAGTATTTGTCACTCGTCCGCTGAACCCGCGCGACATCCTCAGTACCAGTCTCACGGTCAAGATGTTCCCTGGACGGCCGAATATTCCCCTCCTTCTCATGAAGGAGGTGCAGGACCAAGTTGGCGCCATGGTTGTGAGTGTGTGTGGACCTGGCGGACTGGCAGACGACGTGAGAGGCGCGGTGAGGACCGTGCAGGGCGACAATGTGATTGACTTTATCGAGGAGAGCTTTACGTGGTGATCAAGGGGAAGCAATTTTCTTTTACTCTCTTTCAGTTCGATTTGTATATATTCGAAAAAAGGCACGACAGCTGTCTCCTTAACCCCCCCCCCCCCC
>JALHCC010000029.1:0-53491 GCA_024340765.1 Tolypocladium cylindrosporum | reverse complement strand
CGCGCGCGCGGTGCCGGTCCGCGGCGAGCAGCGCGGCGCGGAGGGCCTCGCGGCCGATGCCGTAGCCGCCGCCGTCGTCGCCGAGGAGGTGGCCCCATCCGCCGGCGCGGTCGGTGCGCCGGAGCGCGCAGTCGTCGTCATCCCGGGCATAGCTCATGGCCACGGAGCCCGTCCCGGCGACGACGACGACCGCGGCGTCGAGGTCCTGGTTGGCGGCGACGGCCGTCGGCAGCAGGTCGATGTCGGCGGTAACCCGGAGGCCGCGGCCGAGGGGCAGCCTCAGGAGCTCCGCGAGGGCCGCGTCCAGCAGCGGCGCGAGGGCCGGTCGGTCGTAGCCCGCGATGCCGACCCATGCGGACGCGAACGTGACTGTCTGGAACGGGCGGCCCTTTGTCGCCGCGCAGTTGTCCGCTGCCTCCTGGATGGCCTTGGCAATAGACTCCATGGCTGCGTCCAGTCCAATGTCGGAACTACGCGGCACGTCAGCACACACTCCGGACGTCATTGGCACGGAGACGTACACGTTGCAGGGCCCGGCCGCGCCGCACGCCGCGGCGCCGTCCTTGGTCATGATGACGGCCTTGCAGCTCGTGCCCCCGGCGTCGACGCACAGCACCAGCCCGTCGTCGTGGTGCTCCTCGACGACGGCCGCCTGCGCCTCGGCAAACACCCGCGCGAGCACACCCTTGTTCCGCTCGAGGCGCACCTCGGCATCAGCTACTGACACGTCCAAGACGAGCGCCACGGCGGCGAGCTTCACGCTGCCGCGGCAGGCCTGCAGGAGCTGGTCGAGTTCCTCGTCGGTCTGCTTGCATGCGGCGCCGCCAATGAGCCGCAGGATGTTCCTGGCGCGCTGCCGCAGCTTGACGTTGGTGGCTCTCAGATCGACCATCTACCAGACCTCTGTCAGTTCCGACGGCCGCTGTAGACCGCCAGGCTGTCCATGGTAGCACTCACCAGGTTGCCGTACGTCTTGCCCAGCTGGACCATGACGCCCGTGCTGATCATGTTGAGCACCAGCTTCGTCGCCGTGCCCGCCTTCATGCGCGTGCTGCCGGTGACGGCCTCGGGCCCCGTCACGGCCGCGATGACATGGTCCGCGTTGCCCTCGTCCGCCACGGCCGACGGCCGCACGCAGACGAGCCCGACGGTCGCGCCGCCGAGCGACCTGGCGTAGGCCAGCCCGCCGAGCACGTACGGCGTGCGGCCCGAGGACGCGATGCCGACGAGGGAGTCGACGGCCGGGTCGAAGCCGCGGGCGCGCAGGTCCGCCTCGGCGCCGGCGCGGCTGTCCTCGGCGCCCTCCTGGGCGTGCCGGAGGGCGTCGTCGCCCCCGGCCATCAGCGCCACGAACGTGTCGGGCGGCGCCGAGTACGTCGGCGGGATCTCGGACGCATCCAGCACGCCCAGCCTGCGACGTGTCAGCGCCCCGGCCGGGAGCATGAGTATGTATCGGACAAGGGGCTCACCTCCCGCTGGTGCCCGCGCCCATGTAGAACACGCGGCCGCCGCGGCGCACCCGCGCGGCGAGCACGTCGACGACGGCGGCGATGACGGGCACGCACGGCTCGACGGCCGCCGGGATGCGGCCGTCCTCGCGCTGCAGGAGGCGGCACAGCTCCAGCGTCGAGACGCGGTCGATGCCCGTGGTCCGGGGGTTCCGCGTCTCGGTCTGGAGGCCCGCGAGCTGCACCGACGGATCCGGCGATGCCATTCTGGTGTTGACGGGGGGCGTGCGCGTTTCCTGGCGTTGCATCGATCCCGCTGTATGCCCTCGTCTCTGCCTCGGCGGCATTGGCCCGTCGCGACGGCTGGCTGGCCCATCAAGTATGCGCATGGAGCTGCGAACAGCTGCCAAGGTGCGACCCCCACGCTGCTGCCGGCCACGGTCCGTCCGGACGGGGGTCACACGGGGCGACGGGGTCCATTGCTCCGTAACCCGAGGCGGCGGCGCAGCCGGGCTGCATCATCACCATCTCGGCCGGTGCTGCTTCAGGCTTGGCCTCGACCTGTTTCCCCGCAGAGCAAACGCCGTCTTCCCCAGACTGGAGTCGAGTCCTCCGCCCATCCGGAGAAAAGAAGCGAACGCCGGGGCGCAATCATGCCAGCGAACAGCCCGTTCGCAGCTGGCGACTCCGTGCTGGGCGACTCCCGGCGATTCGTCCCCGTCCGCGATTGGCCGCGAGTCAAGACTCCGTCGTCGCCTCCACCGCGGGCTGTGGAGCCGCCATGTAACGTGTGAAAGGTTTGGAACTTTTGAGCGTCTGCTTGCTCTACCTTGTTTTGCCCTTTGCTGGATGTCTCGGGCCATTGTACATACTACGTAGATGCCCGGCATGCCTCGCTAGCCCCATGCCACGACGCCGCCGCCACGCTCCTTCGTGGTAGATATATGTCTGCCGGCCGACGACACCGTTTCCAATCCGGGGCTGCGGGCTCTTCTTCCTCTTCAGTTCCCGGCCGCGCGACGTCTGCTTTCGCGCATTGAGAGCGTGCCGAACCTGCTCCAGGACGGAAAAGAAAGACTCGTCTCGTTCGCAATGGCGCAGGGGCACGAGCTCGAGACCCGGGCCTCGTCGTCGGACAACCACAAGCCTTTGGCCGTCCACTCGTCCGAGCACGGCGTCGCGACCGACGCCCGCGATGGCGCGCAGCAGGAGCTCGGGGAGCCTCCCCAGTCACGGCTCGTCCGCCTCTACTCACACCCGTGGACGCAGATCCTGCTCATCAGCTTCATCTGCTTCTGCCTCCCCGGCGTACGTCCCGCTGCTCCCGCTGCTCCCGCCGTTGCTTCTTGCTTCTTGCTTCTTGCTTCTTGCTTCCTCCTCTCGCGAGACGGCGTCGCTGACCTGCGCGACGCGTAGATGTACAATGCCTTGACCGGCCTCGGGGGCTCCGGCCAGGTGGACTCGACCGTCGCCGCCAACGCCACCGTCGCGCTCCTCTCCACCACGGCCGCCACGGCCCTCTTCTTCGTCGGCCCCATCTTCTCCTGGGTCGGCCCGCGCATCTGCTTCATGGTCGGCGGCTGGACGTACGCCCTCTACAGCGGCAGCCTGCTCAACTTCAACCGGACCGGCAACGGCTCCTTCGTCATCGCCGCCGGCGCCATCCTCGGTGTCGGCGCGTCCTTCATCTGGATCGTCCAGGGCGCCATGATGACCACGTACGTCGACGAGTCGCAAAAGGGCCGCGCCATCGCCGTCTTCTGGGTCATCTTCAACCTCGGCGGCGGCATCGGCTCGCTCGCCTCCTTCGGCCTCAACTACGACTCCACGGCCGGCACCGTCTCCAACTCGACCTACATCGCCCTCATGGTCATCATGCTCTTCGGCTGGACCCTCGGCGTCTTCATCTGCTCGCCCTCGCGCATCCGCCTCGCCCAGCTGCACCGCGCCGTCGAGACGGAGAAGCACACCATCAAGGGCACCTTCATGACCGCCATCCGCACCATGTGCAAGTGGCGCGTCGTCTGCATGCTGCCGCTCTTCTTCTCCGCCAACGTCTTCTACAGCTACCAGCAGAACAACGTCAACGGCGACACCTTCAACATCCGCACCCGCTCCCTCAACGGCGCCCTGTACTGGCTGGCCCAGATGCTCGGCGGCCTGCTCATCGGCCTCGTCCTCGACATCCCCTGGCTGGAGCGCCCCGCGCGCGCGCGCCTCGGATGGGTCACCGTCTTCGTCACGGGAATGGCCATCTGGGGCGGCGGCTACCCCTTCCAGAAGTGGCAGGACGAGCGCCTGGCCCAGGGCCTCAAGCAGGACGTCGACTTCAAGCAGGGCAGCATCTCCACGGGGCCCATCTTCCTGTACATCTTCTACGGCGCCTACGACGCCCTGTGGCAGGGCTTCGCGTACTGGCTGATCGGCACCGAGTCCAACAGCGCCGGCCGCGCCGCCGTCCTCGTCGGCGCCTACAAGAGCTTGCAGGCGGCCGGCGGCGCCATGGCCTGGCGTATCAACGCCCTCAAGGTGAGCCCGATGACGCAGCTGGGGATGAACTGGGGGCTGTGCATCGGCTCGCTGATCATCGTGCTGCCGACGGTCTGGACTGTATCCAAGAGCACGTCGGTGGAAGAGGAGGCCCAGGCCACGCAGCAGGCGCCGAAGAAGGTCGAGGACGAATAGACGCGAAATTTTAGGCATGTATATCTAGAGAATATAGTTTATAATACCTGCAAGACGTCATGAAAGAACTTGAACTCAATGAAGGTTGTGATAGACGTGGTTGAGTGTTACCGAGTCGTGGACAAAGTCGACGGAAACAGGACCGATACGACTAAAAACTGCAAAATAATTGAAAAATACCGCACTCAATCCAATAAAGCCAAGGCCCGTGAATAAATGTTGGAAAAAGAAATGTTGGCAAAAGAATTGCAAAAATATTGCAAAAAAATGAATGCGGCCAGTGTGACTCGAACACACGACCTTCAGATAGGCATCCGTAGGATTGAAGTTTGACTTCAGTCTGACGATCTCCCAGCTAATCTATGGCCGCAGACATTTCAAGTGCGAACCAACGTTGCTCAAGAAGTCTTCGCAGCAATCGAAGTGGTAAATAAATAGGCAAAAATGCAAAAAGTAAATGCGGCCAGTGTGACTCGAACACACGACCTTCAGATAGGCATCCGTAGGATTGAAGTTTTACTTCAGTCTGACGATCTCCCAGCTAATCTATGGCCGCAGATACTCCGAACACTTTTATTGTTTCTTATAAGGGTGTTTTGTGCTCACCATAACCCACAATGTGGACATCCGCCAACACACACAGCAACTCAATCTAACCAATCATTTCAACCCACTTCGAGTCAAGTCGGCCAAACCCTCAAGCAATTCAATTCAATTCAATTTGGCCAAACCCTCCATTCAAGCAATCAATCCAATCCAATCCAATCCAATTTGGCACAATTCAGGCAATTCAATCTGAGGTGTCCTCAACCCAAGTAGGGCGCCCTTGCCCCGAGCAGCTGAGCGGTCGTTAGATTGCTGCCAGCGTTGCCAGTGAAGCCCCCAGCACGTGGCATCTCTTAAGCTTCTCCATCCCTTCATATTCATGTCCCTATGCGCCGTGTCACGAGTGCATTGAATATGATTTCTGCTCATATGCCGTATACTCTTAGCCTCTATCAACGTGTTCCAATTCGCCTCGTTCAATCTCGTCCTCCGTTCCCCAACACCAGATCTAGACTTCCTCATTCATCCTCGCCTCACACAGTCCTCCGCTCCGTAATCGACTCCCCAAACGGCTCATCCGCCACGAACCCGCCCCCCGGCGCCCCCAGCTCAAAGACCTTGCGCCCTCGCAGCCACGTCTCCCGCACGCGGCCCGTGAACGCGCGCCCCTCCCACGGCGAGCACCGGTTCTTCCAGCGCATGTCGCCCTGCGAGAACGTCCACGCCTCCGCGTCGTCGAAGACGCACACGTCGCCGTCCATGCCGGCCCGCAGCGCGCCCTTGCGGTGCGCCAGCCCGACCTGCGCCGCCGTCGCCTGGCTGCACAGGCGCACCATGTCCGTTATCGTGAGTGCCCTGGACGACGAGGGGCGCTGCTTGGCAGCCGTGTGCAGGATCGGGAGCCCGAGGCCGACGGAGGAGATGCCGCCCCAGGCTGCCATGAAGTCTCCCGGGGAGGCCGCGTGGCCGTCCTGCCTCGTGGCCGGCGCTGCTTCGGGGGGGTTGCGTAGGTGCTGGGGCAGCAGCTTGAGCTCTGGGGTGCAGGGGGAGTGATCCGACACGACGGTCCTGATGCACGAGTCCGCCGCGACGAGCTCCTCCCACAGGCCATCGCGGTTCTTGCCCTCGCGGATCGGAGGGCAGCACTTGTGTCTGGTATCACCTTTTTCGATTTCCTCGGCCGACAGCCCGAGGTAGTGGAAGCACGTCTCGGCCGTGATGTTGACGCCCCTCGCCCTCGCAGCCTTGAGCAGCGGGATGCACTGGGTGGCCGACAGGTGGACGATGTGCAGGTGAAGCGACGGCGCCACGTGTGCGAGCGAGAGGATCTCCTCGATGGCACACGTCTCGTACGACGGAGGGCGAGAGTCGAGGAACGTCCTGTAGGCCGTGAGATCGCCGCCCGGCGCTGCCTGGGCGCCGCTATCCTCGGCGGGGACCATCTCGGCGTGAAACATGAGCGTCGTCGCGCTGTCCTTGAGCGTGTCCATGGCCAGGGTCACGTCCTCGGATGAGACGGCCGGGAACTCGTCAACCTACGCGGCATCGCATCAGCATCGCCCATCCAGAAGGGTCCGCAGCTGCACCTACGCCGGACTCGATCAGGAAGCCCTTGAAGCCCCGGACGCCCGCCTCGACCAGCGGCCGCAGCTCGTGCGCGTTCCCCGGAACCACGCCTCCGTAGAAGCCCACATCCACCCAGCACTGGCCGCGGCTCGCCCGCAGCTTCTCCTCGAAGCCGGCGAGCGTCGTCGTCGGCGGGATGGCATTGAGCGGCATGTCCACCACCGTCGTCACGCCGCCGCTGGCCGCCGCGCGCGTGCCCGTCCAGAAGCCCTCCCACTCGGTCCGCCCCGGCTCGTTGAGGTGGACGTGGGCGTCGACGAGCCCCGGCAGCAGCAGCCTCGGCGAGTGGTCCACGTACACGGTGCCGGGCGGGAAGCTGCTCTCGGGGAGGACCTCTGCGGCGACGGAGACAATCTTGCCCGTCGCCGGCGATATGGAGACTGTGGCGGGGGAGAGGATGAGGGTGTCGTCGGGGAGGGTGAGGACGGCGCGGGTCGACACGAGGACGGCGAGGGGTCCCGCGTCGGGGAGCTCGGCTGCCGTCATGATGGCAGTTGGGGCCCGCGGGTGAGAGGGATTGTGAAATGGCTAAGCCTGGCGATGAGTTCAGGCTCGATAATGAGAGTCAAAGTCTGGAGAAGGGTCGCTAGATAAGGTCGAGCGGCCATCTCAGGCACGCCAACGCTCATCGGCCGGCGCCGAGCCTGGACACTGGGAACCAGGCTTGTTTGGGCCGAGTGCCTGTCTGCGGGACCGTGATGAGACAATGCGCATCATCAGCCAGTTGCTTCTCTGTATCCGGGCGCGCTCGCTCCACCACATGTTTATTGTCCCACATCGAGCGCTGCATTTACATGAAGAATCGCAAGTCATCTGGCTTTCCTGTCGCAGGCTCACGGCTCAGCTTTCCATGGTGGGGCAACAGACGAGGGGCAGCAAACAAGTCTGGTCAATCGATCGTCGGACCTGGCCGAACTTCACAAAGAGCGTCAAGAATGGTATAGGGTAGGTAGCTTGTGCCATGCCAAATACTCGGCAAAAGCGGACAAAGCAAATACCAAGAGTTAATCCGTACGTTACCCATTGTATACAGATTCAAGGCATTAAATCTGATATCATCTGGGTGCACCTATTGGATTAATTTGATGTGGCGGGCTGTGATGCGATCTGCTCGGGAAAAGCAGCAGAAGCTTATGGGTTCACAAACCCCCATGCTAAAGGGCTCATACATGCCGGGAGACTGCTCACCCAGACTGACATCAGCAGCTTCCGAGCAGTAGATCATAGTAGAGCACGATCCGACATGTGCTTCCAATTGACAACGCTAGACCCTGAGATTGAGCTGGAGCGGCTATTTCCAACAGCCCCCACATCCTTTCCGTATCATGACAGTGAACCCTTACAGCGAAGCCGCCAGCGCCGCCTCTAACTCTACCTGTATTCGTATACGTAGCTGAATGCTTCCGGATCATGCAAGTCCACCCCTCCACATGTCTCCAACCATCTCCCAGGAAATACAGCGTCGCCCTCGCTGATCCCCTGTCACATGTCGTATGTAGAACAGTAATCATACACGGCGCGGAAAACCCCGCCTGGGCTTCCCCTCTTTCTTTGTCGAATTACTTTTGTCGCTGGATGGTCTTCTGTGCCATCTCGATAAGCCCGTCCTTAGCCTCGCTATCGGGGAAGTTGGCAATGGCGGCAATGGCCCTGTCCGAGTAGTCCTGTGCCAGGGCGCGCGTCTGATCGATACCGTCGCTCTGCAGCACCAGTTCACGGGCCTGCGATGCATTAGCTACAGTCTCCAACAAGTCCTTGCGTCGGGTCCATGGCAACCTACCCTCTGAACGTCTCCCTCCCGCTCAAACTTGCGGCCGACCAGGGCCCCAAGCTCTGGGTTCTGCTTCCAGGCAAACAACAGTGGCGCCGTCGCCAGGCCCAGCTCCAAATCGGCGCCCGCAGGCTTACCCAAGTCCTTGCCGCTTCGAGTGTAGTCCAGCATGTCGTCCACCAGCTGGAACGCCAGTCCCAGATTCCGTCCGTAGGAGTAGGCCGCCTCGACCGTCGTGTTGTCGGCATTGCCAAGCAGCGCGGAGGCGCGGCATGACTTGGAAATCAGACTGGCGGTCTTGAGGTACGTCTTTTGGAGGTAGTAGCTTAGCGTCTCCTCCGACCACTGGGGGCTTCGCTCGTCGCGCTCCGTGTTCTTCAGCTGCATGAACTCGCCCTCGACCAGGTTCGCAATGACGGTGGCGAGCAGCTCGATGACTTCGACGTGCCGTAACCGCGCCAGGGCGACGGATGCTCGTCCCAGGAGGAAGTCACCAGCAAGGACGGCCATCTTATTGCCAAACTCCAGATTGGCCGAGGGGGACCCGCGTCTTGAGACGGAGTGATCAATGACATCGTCGTGCAACAGGGAGGCAGTGTGGATCAGCTCTGTAATCTCCGCCAGCCGTCGCTGGCTCGGCAGGATGTCGAGGTTGCCCTCCTCTGGCATCTCAGGCTCCCTCGACGTCAGCGGCATGGCCGACGGGTTGACATCGGCCAGGATCTGAGCGGGAGATATTGACGAGTCGATGGCTCTCGAGCTTTGTGGAAACTCCGGGTGCTCGTTCTTGGGGCAGAGGTGGGTAGCCCGGCTCATGAGGAGCACAATGAGCGGCCGCACATGCTTGCCCTCTGCTTGGGTGTAGTATTTGGCGACTCGGTCGAGAGACGGGTGGCCGGAGCCGAGGAGCTTTCGGATGTTGCCGGTAAGGAACTTCATCTCCTTGGCGACGGTTCGCAGGGGGTCAATGGTCATGCCGTCGTTGGCGGCCTTCTTGACGACATTTCCCACCACGTTGGAGGCCACCTGGACGGCGGCGGCCCAGGCTGAATACCGCCGTTGAGAGGTGTGTATGCTCGCTCGGCGTATGCTCGAGGGCGGAGAGGGGAATCGGCACAGCACACACGTCGGCGCTGTGATCCCGCTGGTGATGACGACGTCGCGCAGCACCGCGGCTCCCGGACGGAGCTGCATCGCGGCGGGCCGGGTGCGGCTCTGCCAGACCAGGTCGCAGGCGAGGGCTGTAAATGTTATGGCGAGGCCGGGCGACGTTCGGGGGAGCTGTGGCGGTCGACGCGAGTCCAATTGGCCGGCGGTGCGAGGCCTAAGGGCTTGGGTGAGCTTTGAAGATGCCGCTGAAACTTTTCCTTGCGCGCAGCGTGGTGCGACTAAAAGCGGCGACGGGATACGGATTGAGCCGGGACCCACCCGAGGCTCCCGACCAGCCCACGCCTACGCCTCAGGCGTGAAGACGCGCTGTAATTCGCCGCTGTGCATACGTCCCCTGCAGTGTTAACAATTAGTTATCCTCCCGACGGACATTCAGGCACCCCGACATCGCGAGCCCGACACTTCCGCGTTCGCCCGAACAATCCGTGGATGAGAGGAGTCCCTGCCGACTGCGTACCTGCTCCGGGCCGAGATGGTGCTCCTCACGATGACGCCGTCCATGGTGGACGGGCTGGGGAAGCTGGGCGAGCTGAAGACGGCGGACGAGTCCACCGATGCTCGTGATGACGGCGAGGTGCGGGCAACAGACGACAGCGAGCCCTCGCTGGCCTCGCCTGCGGTGGGCAAGCCCATATCCCACGGACAGGCTGTCGACCTGTGGAAGAGGCTGCAATCGTCACAACATTCGTCGCCGAGCTTGGAGAAGCTCCTCCAAGGGTCCCAGGTCTACACGCCACCACCTCGGCCAAAGCCTGAGCCGGTTTGTCCCTCCAGTGCCCTGGACGGACCTCCAAATGGCTGACACGAGTGCTATCCAGTCTGCGGAATACAAAGCCCTCATGGCCCGCCTGCGCCGCGAAGAGGCCGCGCGCGCCTACGACCGAATGGTCCACCCGCCCTCTCGCATCGAGACGTTCAGCGACCGCTTCCCGACCGCTGCACAATCCTTTTACGCCGTTAACCGCCCGATGAGCGCCGCCGACCTCGGCGACGACGACGTCACCCTCACCGAAGTGCACCGCCAGGTCATGCTCATCCTCAACTTCCTCGTCAGCATAATCGGCGTGGCGGCGACGCTGTGGGTGTCGGCGCGGTGGTGGAGCCTGCCCGCACGGCTGTTCCTCACCATGGGCGGGAGCATCGTCGTCGCGATTGCAGAGGTGGGTGTGTATCAGGGCTACGTATGGAGGATGGGCGAGTCGAAATCCAGGCAAAAGGCCGTCAAGGAGGTCAAGGAGGTGGTCCAGACGTGGGTGGTGGGACGAGGCGAGGGCGAGGGGGGCGATGCGGATGACAAGACCGTCCTGCTGAAGAGCAAAGAAGACGATGCAGGCGGTGCAGCAAGGAAGAGGACCGCGGCGACAAGGAAGCCAGAGACATGAGCTCATCGCAAGTCTAAAGAAGATTATCGCAAAGAAGAAGATTACGACGCAAGCAAACCTGCACAGACGTGCACTGGAAACGTGCCTTCAAGCGAATCACTATCAATCGTGTTTGAATCGTCGCTTGGCGGCGCAGCACCGAATATCACAGACGCCTATGGAGGACGAAGTACAAGCTGGCGTCTGCGTTGGTGTGGTTGGAGCTTTGGTGGTATGCGGCATGTGACATCGCGTAAAGTGTGCACGGGTTCGGTCGCGTCGCGTCGCGTCTGCATCGACGACGCGGGGCGCTAACATGCATCTTGCCTCCATTTTCCAAGACAATCCATCTCGTGTACGAACCCCGAGTCTTGCATTTGTTATGCCACTTCTCGCTGATGCCATTTTCTAATCTGGAAAGCCATCTTCGCACGGGAATCTGTCATGCGCTGAGCGAGCCACATTCACCATCCAGACGCGCCTCGCGCCCTCGATCGTCTGCGAGCAGCGCCATGATGCCCAACTCATCCCCAGAATATGCCATGTACGGGTGACTCCATACAAACGCCGTGTAAATTTTGGCTGACGCGTCGCAGAACGAAGCCGGGGATGGCGCACATCCTGTCGCGAAAGCGCGACAAGCCGCTGCGGACGTACGGCAAGCGATCCGTCTCGACACCCGAACCGCCGTCGAAGAGGATGCGCCTGGAATCCGACGAACCAACACAAGATGGAAATACTTTGGCGTCGGGACAATCCGAGCCCGCGCAGAAAGACGGCCAGAGCTCAGTGCCGTCCGTCGAAGGCGAGACTCGGAAACATCCGTCGATCCTGAGCTACTTCAAGCCCGTTGCGCCGCGTGAGCGCGCTGTATCGTCGCTCAACACGACAGAGGACGCCGAGGAACCAGATCTCTCGCCCGTATCCTCGACCGCGAGTCGCCCGAAACGAAAGCCGCGCCTGCTGAGGCTTCGAGCCACATCGTCCCCGCTGAGCGACGCCCCCGAAGACCCCGCCGCCGACGGAGAGGATACAACCAAGAGGAGAAGAGACGGTCGCGATGAAGTAGACGACGGGGCCAACCGCACGAACAGCCGGGGTAGTCCCCTGCGCGACGGCGGAGACAACCGCCGCAACCAGACGAACGGGGCCAAGGCCCCCGACGAGACCAAGCCCGGCGGAGCGGCCAGGGCGAAGAAAGCGCCGACGGTGCAGACGACGCTGAATCTCTCGGCGCAGGCGGCCTTTGCCGAGTGCAAGGTCTGCGATACGGTGTGGAATCCCCTGTACCCCGACGACGTCAGGTACCACTCGAAGCGCCACGCGACGGTCGTGAGGGCGAGGAGGAAGCAGGAGGATGGACTGTAGACTATGATACCCAATACACGCTGCTTCGGCCTTTCTCACACGGGGTGGACGTGTGTCTAGTCGCTGGTAGTCCCAAACGGCGATAGCCCCGGGCTCCTGGATCGATGGAAGCTTCGTGCCAAGTACAGACGAAGCCACATTACAAGAGTTGCAGGATCCATTCAAGGTCGTCAAGGCCGTTGCATACCACAGACAGGAGTTTACGCCCAGGGCTAGCCGGTTGTCATGAAACCCCCGAGTATCGAATCGCACAACGGCTGTGTTTTTGGCCCGAGGATTCACACCTGGCCCGCGTCTCTATTTGGTTCTCGTGTTCGGTCTCAGGATTCGCGGCACCCTCTGGACGGTCGTGTTCAATTGTTGGGCCGGGCTTGACGCCTCGACTATTACTACGCGCGACTGCCTTTGCCTTTCTCTTCTCTTTATGCTTTCCTCGCTCACATGTTCTTTCAACTAGGCGGTTCTGACACCGACATAGAGATGCTGGCTGTGCGCCGTTGTCCCATTGTCGGGACTGACCGACCGGCTTGCCCCTTACACGCACTGGCCACGCTCGGCCATTACCATTCGAAACGACATGTAGCGGTCATGAAGGCAAGGATGACACGGCAAGACAAGTTCATATTATCTCATGGTACCACTTACTGCCAGCCTGCCCATTACTTGTCTCCAGGTCTTGCCAAAGTATGTCGGGTACCGGCACCATACCTTCAACTCAACCCAGATCGGTGCAGCATCAAAAGTCTAACACACAGCAAACAGCCACCACAGCAATTGTCAAGGCGCTCAATGACCGGCTTCGTGTTCAGCCCAGTGACCAGCCATGTTACATGCCCAGCCACCACGCAGTACAGATGCCCTACAGCCGACCCAGTCTAGAGGACCCCGTTCCTCAACCCTATGCGCCTCGCGCAAATCCAGCCTGACTGGGACGGCGATGCGCAGCTTTAACTATGCAACTCGGGTCTTCACCCATCCAACATCATACCCTCCTCCCGCCGCCTCCCCAATCTCCCCGAGCAGCACCTGCCCGCCGGGGACGCACGCACAGCGAAACGTCTCCCGTGTTATATCTGGCACCGTCCTGCCGCTGCGCCTGGCCCGCGCCATGGACATGACGAACTCGCACAGCTTGCGCCGCTGCCTCTCGAGGCACGCCTGGCTGTGCACCGTGTCCATTTCCGCGGCGGTGGGGTTCACCAGGTCGTACGTCTTGTTGAACTCCCTCTTGTAGTCGTTCGGGTGGGTCCTGACGACCTCCTCGATGTACTGGACCGTGGCGCCGGTGATCCATTCCCCGTCGTCGGGGTCGTAGGTTGGGCCAGACATGGTGAGAGGCGGTTTGGTATAGCAGATGTGCGTTGAGTTGAGTCTGATGAATGGTCGAGTCTATCGGGTCCTGTCTACGCAGTAGATTCGAATGCGAGGAATGCATGGAGGTCCATGGCGTACGAGGGGGTATTTATACCGGAGCGTCGTGGCCGTGAATCCCTGTACGCAGCGATGGTGAGCTTGCGACAAAGGCTGGCGTGAGCAATCATGGCGTCGTTGTTCACTGAACATCTGGCTGTTCAACGGAAAGCCTGCGCATTCAAAAGCAGGCACGACCTTCAGGCCGTGACATGCTTCTGCTGCACGACGAACCAAGAACTTGATCAACACGCGCACCACAAGCAAAGATTCATGTGCAACTGTAGTTCACTATCTGATATGGTCCAGGTGAACCCAGGGCAAAGTATAGACAGTGCGATGGCGTGATTAACATAAAACAACTATTCAACCAAGCAACTTTGTAATCCGTAACAATTCATGACAACATTCAGCACGAGCATGCAATGGCACAAAGGCCAAGTAGAGACTGAAGGGGGTATCGGTTGCCGTCGTCGCCATCGTATACTACAAACCGAACAAGACATGATGGGGCCTCAAACTATGTGCGCACGCCCCGCCCCGACATGTGCTGGTGGTGGTCAACTCTCCGTCCATCAGTACTTGCGGTCGTCGTCCGAGTGGAGTGCCTTGCTGGCCGGGCTGTTCCCGTGCGCCGTCATGGCGACCTTCTCGAAGTGGTACAGCGGCGGCCGGGTGGCGTTGCGCTGGAACAAGATGTACCTCTTGAACCACCAGGGGATCGTCTCGGTAATCTGGTACCAGGCGAAGGTGCGGACGGGGACGGCGAATACCCAGTCCAGCTCCTCCAGCGTACGCTGCATAGTCTCGGGAACCCAGAGGAAGATCATGATGAAGGCGATCACGTTGAAACCCGCGTACAGGCCGAAGGCGCCGACCGTGTGAAGCTTCTTGAGCAGGAAGGGGAACGTGATTCCGAGAACGGAAGCCTTGGCGGTGTTAGCGAGGGCACTTCAAAGACATGAGATGGGAGTCATACCCAGAACAAGCAGGTGGCGACGGCGAATCCCATACCAGTCTCTCGGTGAGACAGGGGGTAGACTTCGGCACTGTAGGTGAAAGGGACAGGGCCCTCACCGGGTGAGTAGAAGGCTGTGGTGCAAAGTCAGCGCCGACTGCAAAGCAGCCGATAGGAGGGAGTTTACGTACCGCCGAAGAGGAAGACAAACAAGCACACCAGGGCCGTACGCGTGGAGTTCGGGTCGAGCGGGATACCCTTGGCGTCCAAGGGACCATTGTCGATGAGCGTGCAGAGTCCAGCGACAAGCAGAGTCCAGAACATGTTGGGGAAGGTGAACAGAAGCAGGCTTCTTCGGCCAAACTAGTGGAGCTGTTAGCGACCGTCGTCCTTTCTCTTCGACAGACAGAAGCTGGCTTACAGTATCAATGGTCCAGAAGGCAGGGAAGGCAAACAGCCAGTTGATAAGGCCGAAGCCGAAAGAACCAATCATGGCCTTGAAATCTCCGAGGCCGGCATCGACGAAGATGGTGGTCGAGTAGAAGGCGATAATGTTGATGCCGCACATCTGCTGGGCAATCATGACCGTGAACGCGGCCAAGTTGGCGCGGCGAACGCGAGGAATCGTGAACAGCTGGGAGAAGCGCGTCACGTAGTTGGTCTTGCCGACCATCTCCTTTTCAATCTCGAGCAGGGCGCTGATGTAGTAGATGTCTCTGGCGACCTGAATCTCATGGTTTCGTAGCACCATCATGGACTTCCAAGCATCGGGATAGCGCCCCTTCTTCATGTACCAACGGGGAGACTCGGGGCACAGGTAGATGAGAAGCAGCAGGGGAACGGCCGGGATGAAGGGAGCGCCTGCGAACAGTCGTCAGTTTCTCGGTTCAGTGGAATGCTTCATCGGGCCATTGCTCACCAAGCATCAATCGCCAGTTGATATTAGGGACGTAGAAGACGGCCAGGTTAAAGGCAGTCCCGAGCATGATGCCAAACGCTGTCCACATCTCTGTCCTTGACGTCAGCAAATACATCTTGTCAAGGTTCAAGAGTAGCACATACGCCATGACATGACCAAAGCTCCTCGGATGGAGGCGGGAGCATTCTCGGCAGCGTAGATGGGTACGGTGGAAGCCTTGGCACCCATACCGATGCCCATCAGCAGACGGCAGGCCAGTTGCTGTTCCCAGGTGTGGCAGAAAGCAGATCCAATGACGGGCCAGATGCAGAAGTGAGCGGCGAAGAAGATGGTGCCTAGTATCAGGAGTCAGACGTGACTGTTTTGTGGCAGACGCGTGGGCAGACTCACCTCGACGACCAAACCAGTTGTTGAGGGGATCAGAGATCCAGCATCCGAGGAACCTGGAACAGACAAGTCAGCGTCCCGATACCCGAAAGATAAACTCGGCCGGCTACTGACGCGCTACCGATATAAGGACCGGCGTTCAGAAGACCGACAATGAGACTGTCTCTGTCACTGCCCGAGTTGAGGCCGTAGTATTTCTGGAAGAAAATTGTGGCTCCGTTACTTCCAGTCTGGTCCCAGCCCTGGACAGCGGCGCCGATGGAGCAGGTGGCGATGGTGAGGAACAGTCTCATGGGCATGCGCCACTTGTGCTTGACCTCGACGTCGAGGACTTCGAGCTCGTCGGGGTTGAGCTTCTCAGGGCCATCGATGGCGTAGACGCTGTCGGGATTCTGCGCGACGAGGGCGCCCTTCTTCAGTATATCGACGTGGTCCTGCAGACCTCTGTACTCGGCGAAAGCCTCGACATCGCGCATGAGCTGCTCACGAGGGATGCCCTCGAGCGGATTGCGAATCCTGGTGCTCGTTAGATCTGGCGCTTCCGGGTCGCCACTCAAGTCGCTGGCCACATACTTGGCTTGAAGGTTTCTGTTCATATCAATCTGTTCGGTGTGAGTTACACCCTTCTCCTCGAGGTGCTCGCCGTGGTGGCCCTTGGGCTCGGGGCTGCGAGCAAGTCAGCATGGTGTTTCTCCCCGGGCGCGCAGGCGCGGACGAACCTGATGTCTGCCATTGGGGGCAAGCGTCGCGTCTCCTCTGTGGCTTGTGGTTCCAACGTCGGGTGCCAATGGGGAGTGGATGCTGTCCCGCGGTGAGGGAGAATGTGAAGCTTCACGGATGGGTCGAGAAGCAGCGGGGGAGGGACGGGATTAAAGTAGTGGTGGAGGATGGAGAGGGAGAGACAGACGGTTCCGGAGGCGGAGGACAATGGCTATTTGTGGTCGCGTGCGAGCAGCCACGGGCTTCCCCAGAAGACGGCTGCCCGGAAACACATGGCTCCAGGCCGGCAGCAGCAGCAAGAACGACGCGGACCAACAAAGTACGCAACAGGGAAGCCCATCCTGGGCTGTTCCACCGCATCTCGCCGCTTGGATACAATGGCCGGATGTGGAGACCACCATCCTGAGCTGTATGCGGCGTGAGCTGACAGCCTGACCCCAAAGCGACGACTCATCCAGAACGGAGGCTTGTGTGAGCTGCCGTTGGACGTGCTCACAGCTCGGCCCCGGGCGCCACCCACAACGCCATCGCCTACCCCGTGCGGCGCCCCAGGGAGCAGCCGGCGATTCCCCAATCAACGACGGCGAGGTTCGAACTCTCCACCATCCCCGCACCCCCGGGCAGAGATTGACTCCAGAAACCCCAAGCCCCGTAGCGCCGTTGGCCTCCTAACGGCACCGGCAGGTCGCCCAGCGCCCTCGGCGGATCGCAATAAACAGACGCCCCCTACGTCGGCGTGCAGCAGGCACACACAACTCCCGCCGCTACCCAAGCATGGGGGGCTCCCTGCCCTTGGCGGCTTGGCCCAGGCCTGGCTGTCGGCTGTGCCAAGCTTCGGTCCGATGGCAGCGACCGCGAGACATCATCAAATTCAGCGACGCCATGCCACCAGGCCAGAGGGTCCGTCGACGCCGTAACTGTAATTGTGACGTGAGGACAGGGCAATAGACGCAAAGTCTGTGACCGTGCTGGCCGCTTGCGTACAGCAGCAAGAGCGTTGTCGCCGCCATGCCGAAAAGTAACATGTTGCCGCATGCCTCGTAGCGCGCGCGCTGCCGATGGGGATGGGCCGGCTCGATGCATTCGTCCAAGAGACACCCTCACCGCGCGCCGGGGCGAAAGCGTCCAGGCCTGCCCGCCTTTCTTCGCGCTGGTAGCCGGAGACGCATCCACGAGCCAGGGCTCTGGAATCTCTCCCGAGCATTGTTTATTAGGAACACGCCACTGTCGAACAATACGGCGCAGCGGTCATGGTGATGCCCTGCAATGTGTGCGAGCAGGCAGCAGAATTCCTCGATCGTTGAATGGGCGCGCTGGCATGCGCCGACAGATTGACCCAATGCGCCAAGGGGGCCATACGGCATGGATCCGGAGGCTTTCGGGGCACCTGTCCTGTCTGCTGATGAGCAGAAACGAGAGCGAACGCCGCCCTTGGCTGCCCATCCATCCATCCAGGCCGCTCCGGTCCTTGAAGCCCCCCGTCGCACCAGGGCTGCAGCTACGGAGTAGTCGTCGAAGCATTTGCCCATGGCGCCCCTCTTTCGCTTCGGAGAATCCACCTCCACCTCCAAGCAAGACGCCTCCCATCTGCTGCCCGGCTGGGCGCCTTCGCCGCATCCGGGGAGCTGGAGCAGCAGAGCGTCGCCTCGAGCATGTGCGGTCGGTGGCCAGCGCAGTCGAGCAGCAGCTCGCTCATCCTGTGCGGATTCTCGCGACGGCGCAAACGACCATGTCCAGCTTCCTCCTCCGCCTCGCACGGCACCGCGCCCAGCGAATCAAGGAGCCGCGCTGCCGTTTATTCTGCTGCCTGATCTTGGGATGTGCGAAAAGTGGCGCCGAGATAAACTCGCCTTGTAAGCATCCCTGCTAGCACGGATGGTGGTGGAGCGGCGGCAGTCTTGGTGCCGCTCCCGCTGCAGGGCAGGGATGGCAGGCCTCGCCATTCGCTGGGCCTTTGCGTGTGCAACCCCACGATCCCGGAGGTGGTGCTGCAGCTCCTGCGGACACTGGTCTTCGGCGTGCCGTCTCGAAGGTGAACGTCGCGCCTGATGCCCGCGGAACGGCCGAATGCGAGGCCAAGGGCGACGGCTGTGTTGAGCTGGGGACTCGGATGGGAGCAGTGGAATGGCCGAAAACATCGTGGAATGAGGCGCAGAGCGACCGCTGGCGGTGCGGTCGAGGCTGCGGACGGCAGAAGTACAAGGTACTTGCGCGTGGGTCGCACGTGATGCTGAATGTGGTGATGATTTCCACCTCACCCCAGAACATGGGGAGTGCGCGCACCGGCGCAGACACCTCGGGTTGCACGAAGAAACCCCGTCATTGGCTCAGCGGTCGATGGAAAGCGAAGACCACCAGCGTGCCGTCTGCAGCAACCCGGCGTCGCTGGGAGCGCAGAACGAGAGGCTCCTCCCGAGGATATGCTCCGTACACCACGGCGACGACGACCGCCCGTGCTGCCACCACGTTGACGGCTGGCTGCTGCAGAATCAAGTACCGTCGGCCGTGTACCCGCTACTTCGCACCGCTGCCCCGGGCCGCTATTGTGCGTCTGGTGAGTACGTAAAACCCCCTTTGCTTGCGGTGGCGCCTCTGTTGGTCGCCAAGCGTCTTTAATCGTTTGGGTGGCTGTCTATTGTCTCGGGGTCCGGCAGGCGGACCTGAATACGGAGGAGTTTGCTGGACGTTTGCTGGACATTTCGCCGCGAGCAACAAAAACGCTCTGATCACCGCGCCGGCATCGACAGGCGCTTGCTTCCGGGACCTGCGTGCGTCTCCGCAACTCCATCGCCGAGACGCACCGGTCAGCGGCCGGTGTCGTCTCGCTGGGCACGTCTGTGTCCGTACCTGACTGAGGCTGGCATCCTACGAACAAGGCGCGACATGGGCAATTGGTCAAAATCGCTCATCTCATGCAGCAGGATTGGATTGCGCGCATCCGTCGCTCAAGCCAGAGGACGGTGGCTTCGTGATCCGTTCATGCAAAACACAGAGGCAGAATCCCTCAAACATCAAATCCTCCTCCGCAACTCCAGTTGCAGCCCTTGCCAGTACTAATACTGGCCGAACTGCGGCCAAGCCGCACATCTCCACCTACAGGGTCCGTAGTCTACCCAGCGGAGACGGTCGTGAGACGGCGGTTGGCCGGAAAGCCGATGCCTGGATGGGAATACTGCTGCCTGTTTGCTATGGGTCCAATATTGCTTCTTTTCCTTCGACTTCGAGCGAAGGCTGAATCCACTGTCCAGAACGTGGGGATGGGGTGCGGGTTGCCCCTGTTGCATGACTCTTGTTTGACAACCGGCGCTACGACTCGTCTATTCAGCCCGCCCAACAATGGGTCTGGGCGCTGTCTCGAGCAGCGAGATGCGCGGCTGCGGGCAGTCGAGAAGCTTTGCTCTAGTCATTCAAAGTGTTAGTTGCGGGGAAGCGCGTGGAGTTGGGGATGATGCTGGGGAAGCTTCGAGGGTCCAGTCTTGACCGTCCTGGGGAAGCATGGCAGTCCGCGGGCAGAGTCACAATTGGCCAGAAATGTCGTTGAACCGGCCGGTTCGAGCACGAACACTGCCGCCGTCTGGGGAAGCTTGTGTTAGACGGATGCGGAGAGGGTTTCGATCTGGCTATTGGACAAGTTGCAGCTGATCCGGGGACCGACGCCCTTGTGGATGTCTGGTGGCTTGATGTTGAAGAAGACGGGCGTGTCCTCTCTCCGGTTTCGGTATGGACTCATCGAATGATGCGACTTGTGCCCCGTATAGTTGCCTATCTGCTGCTCGAGTTCCCTTGATGTTGTCACGTGTTCGTAGGGCGATGTGCCAAGCCTACGTCCATACAGCCGCTGAGTATTTGGTCAATGGGTTTGCAGGAGGATCGCGATGCCTGTCGTAATAGACCGTCATCGCTATATGCCCGCTCAAGGCCGCTTGGGTAGTTAGGACGTCGCCTCATAGTCAGACCCGTCCCTTTGCGGAATCTGACACTGCCTCGATGATGTAATTTGGCGCAAAGAACAAGGTTCACGATGCGCCGTCCCGAGGGACTGGGCGCCAGAAACGATGTAACCAAGCACAACGTCCGGTCGACACAGAAGCCGCCATAACCACATGGCAGCTGCATCTCATGCGCGTGCGCCGCCCATGCCATAATCCAATGACCATCCGATGTCTGCTACATACTTACATCTCGGCCAGGCCTGGCCCCAGCCACACAGCCGATCTGATGTCATGGCACTTTCGAACACCTTTATGGACAACACACTCGTCGGGCGCAAGGTTTCGAGAGAAGTAATTATCAGTACTGCCAACCTTAACCCCCCGCACATGAACCTCTTCGGCTGCGAGGCGAGGAATCATGCCATTATGCCACGTTTGCTCTCCAGACTCCCCATTCGCCCAAATAATTTCTCAACCTGAAGGGGCGCCCTATCTGAAGGGACGCCCAGGAGAAAACACCATGCAATCTGAAGCCCTTCACACGGCAGTCCTAAACCCCCAGTCATACTCTCAAGCGTCCATTCGACCCCTAGCCCCTTTCCATGGCTCAGCTTTTACAGAACCACAAGCAAACGACTGGCTTCTCCCCGGGCAGCCCAGTCCTTGTGGCATCCCATCCGACCTCACTGATCGTCTTCTTCATGGCGTCCTTGTCGCCCCCGTTGATTTCCAGCCCCTTGTACCACTTCCCACCACCGCCGCTCATGATTTCAAACACCCTGTTCTTCTTCGGGACAGGGTTGGTAGCTCCAAAACCCTTCATAAGCTCCGCCAATGTCGTATTGCAAGGGACATGTGCGGCCTGGAATGGGGTCTGGGCAGTGGCAGGCAACTGCCATGGCGGGACGTCCGTCCTGAACGCATGGATTTTGGTGTGCTCGGCCGGGAAGAAATAGTTGTAGCCGGGCTCACAGCCCACGCCGCCGGACGAGTTGGTCATCTGTGCGGCGGGCATGTTCGGGTCGATGGCCGGCCACGGCTGTGGCTGCCGGGGCAAGATGTTTCCCGTGCCATTCGGCTGGTAGGAGAACGTCTGCGGCGTGTAAAAACCACCGGCTGGGGCCTGCGAAGGCAAGGTATGGTAGGCGACCGCGGGCGCGGGAGCGGGAGGAGGCCACCCCTGGATCCCTGCGTTGTACATCCCGTAAGTCATGTTAGCCCAAGGGCCGTACTGGGGCACTGTACCGAAGTTATATTCCGGACCGCCCTGGTGGTTGACGTATGCTTGTCCTTGGCTTGGGACAGGGGCGCCGCAGGGAGCAAAGGGTGGACGTATCCCCCGCTCATCGCGCCCGGTGATGGGATTCCATCCTCCGGACATGATGCTGAGTGCAATTTGAACAAGGCCGAGAGCTGCCCTCGTTAGGATGACGGTAGCGACGATGGCGAACTCAAGAAAGAGGTTGCCAGGTGTGGACCCAGCGTTGAGCGGACTGGTCAAAGGCGGCTTCCCAGTATCCCGGGACTGGACCTTGCCGCGTCGGGTCCCAGAACGTGGGCGGGTTGAGGTAATAGATGTTTGGCGATTCCGCGAAGAAGGTTCGATCAGCTTCTGAAGGCTGTGACGGCTGCAGCTGGGTGGGATGTTCGCTGGCAGAGTGCTCGAGGTTGGAGGAGTAGGCTGTTTTATAGGTTAGCTTGACATGGCCGGCGATGCGTACATGCCTGACAGTCACCGGGAACATGACCATTCAGTCATGGCCGTCATGGTTCCGTGATGAACAGCAAACACGCAGCCCGATGCAAGTGGAACGACGAACCTGATGATGAGTCGGAGACGTCGTCGCCACCATTCACGCTTGTCTGCGTCTCCTCGTCGTCTGACTCGAACTGGATGTCCAGATGTGCAGCAAACAACTCAGTGCTCCAGATGACTTGGTCGTGGCAGTCCAAGAAAGCACCAACAGCAATCCAAGCCCAGAAAGGGGGCTCTTGGCTGGCCTCCAGATACTGGGTGACCACGAGCTTCGTGGCTGGGGACGGGAGGAAGTCTCCGTCGACCTCTATCGTCCGGCAACGAGCTTGCGGCAGGTCGGGCATAGAGATTGCTGGATGCTCAGGACTGTGCAGTCACAACAAGTCGTGTCCAGATGGCTCGGGCGTGCAATGCCTGCCGTGAGCTGTCTTCCCAAACTGAGGACACGAGAGTTGTCCGTTCGGGTCGAATGGAGGGACAAGTGTTTGGGAGCCTGTGTTTATATAGTTGTCCGCGGAGGGCCTGATTCAGCGGTGACTCTGGGGGACAGCAAGAAGCAGCTACGTAAGACCGCTCTGTTGGAAACCATTCTGCTTTCGTCTCAGGTGCATCTTGAATCACAAAGACTGGCGACTCCTAGTCCGAAATCACGGCAAGCCAGGCGATCGCCTGATACCGACAAGATACCGGATGGCTCGGCCAGTCGGCCGAACCGAGCACCCGACTCCGGAGGCCGTCTGTGAGTCTATATGCCGATGCGGTTGGATCCCGGCCTGCGTTGGCGTATGGTGTGGCTACACCGATACCACACACCGAGTGGTCACCCGGCCCACCCAAGAGTCTGATGTGGTCTGTTGTCAGTCGGTGGGAGATTGCTCTGATTAAGTGCATCTCATTCGACTGTCGGTGGGATCTGGCACCGCCGCCAGTCACACGGTACGTCCCCTGAGCAAACTCAAGATCCAGTCCAGACTGGGGCCACCCTGCTAGACATGCTGAGCAGGCATTCGCAATAAATGTCGTCGTGTGTTTTATGGCGATGGGCTGAATCTCGCTGCTGGCATATGTTGCACAGTGGCATGGCACTGAGGGCAAGCATTCAGCTTGAACCTCCGGCCTAGCCACCTGTAAATAGGAGCAAACAGCTCCAGGGCCCGTGTATGACGCAAGCAAGAAGATCCGCACTTGTTTAGCTTTGGTTGAAACAGACAGTAGATGTCCACCCACGTGCGCCCCGGCACATCCGGCTGCTGCCTCACTCATCGTCATCGCTGTAATCCGGCACGACGCGAACGGCACCCCCCTTCTTCGTCGACTCAAACTCTTTCTTTGGCTGACGTCGTCTCTCGGCTTCAGAAACCAAGCTCTTGAGGTAGACTTCGGCCTGAACCGTGGCGCTGTAAGCGGCCGGCGTCCAGTTCCAGATGTTTCGTCTCTCCACATCTGCCCCTGCAGCTAGGAGCGTCCGCAGCCCAAGCAGGTTCCCATTGCCGCTAGCAAAGTGCAGAGCCGTGTTCCCTTCCGCGTCTGCCCTCTGCACCGCCTCGTAGGGACCTCCGGGGACATAGGTCAGCAGGATCTGGAGTGGTGTATCCCAGCCTCCCACGCAAGCCTCCATGATGGCATCCCGTCCTCTGATGTCTCGCCTGAGTATGCTGTCTCTGTCATTCTCGCAGAGCAAATGGACGACCTCGGTATGTCCGGCGCCGGCGGCCAACATGAGCGCCGTCTGATGGTTTTCGTTGAGCGCGGGGCATGGGTCTTCGTGTCCCGCTCGCAGCAGCGTCTCGCAGATGTCCTTGTGGCCCAGCGACGCGGCAAGATGTAGGTTCGAGTTTGAGAGGCCAACAAGAGAGTGGTCCGGATTGTGAAGGAGTGAGGGATGGGACTTGAGAATCCGCTTGACGAGGAGAGCGTCCCCGGCGTGGATGGCACGTCGTAGGCGAATCGAAGGGTCGATCCTGGAGCAGGGAAGGTTAGCTTTGCTCTAGGCGCAACGCAGCAACAAGCTTACATGGTGGATGATGGGTCATGGCGCAAGAGGCTCGATCGCAGCGAGCTTGCCGGAAAAAGGCGAGGCTGATCAACGCACTTGCATCGACAGATGCACAGATGGTTGATATGGCAGCCTGAGGTGCGTATGTGGTCGAGAGTGGAGGCTCCAGGCAGGGGAAACTGGAAACGGGAGGTTCCTGGCGCCACGAGGCTGAAACGTGGATGGCGGGTGGAGGCGCTGACCGCCGCCTTAGGAAGCCTGGGGCAGATGGAGTTTAACCGCTGGAAACGTCCTCGCACCGAGGTGGCTTGGGTGGGCCCTCCTCTGTCGCGACGTTGAAACGAAACATGAGCCTCGGCTGACATCGTGTTCGCTGCAAGATTCCCGTCTGGCCCCAACAACACAGCCAGTCATCGTCACTATGGTCGAGTTTTTGCAGATGCCGAATAGAGACTCACAGGGCACGCTTTGCTACCTGGCCTGACCTAGATAGCCGTGCAACATTCGCGGGCCTTCATGAATATGAACGCCCGCCGAAGAAGCCAATTGTTGCATCGAGCATTGGGAAACATGAGCAATGTCATTCAAATCGTGATGCATTGACACTGAGAAGCAGTTCTAAAACTCCAATCTATGCCCCGCCGAACCTTCTAGCCAAACTCCGCGACCGACCGACCGTCCCAAGTCCCAAGCAATGTCCCAAGCGAGCGCTTAGCGAGCCTCTGCCATGATCTCATCGATGCTCCTCTTCGCGTTCCGCTTAATACCGCACTTGTTCAAGCACGCTTCGATCCCCAGGGCAATGTTGGCAGGAATCATCTTGCGGAACGACTCAATGTCCTCGCCATTCAGCGTCTGAGGGCCGCCCAGCGTCGCGCTGACAACGTCAGGTCGGAGGCTGAAGAAGTTCTGGGCGATGGTCTGGACACCGGGGTCTGCGTCGTTGAAGGCCGCCACGAAGACAGTCGGCTCGCAGTCTGGGTTGAACTCTTGATGGATGGCGCCCTGCGGGAAGACGGTCATCTGGAAGCGAGAGAGCGTGTTGGCGACGGGCGCCGCGCCATTTTCTCCCACAAAGTTGGTCACCAGCCGCCCCTGGGCGACGATGTTGAGCTCGGTCGCCCTGTTGTGCACATGGGGCGTGTTCATGCCGCAGGGCCCCAGGAAACCGACCGTCATGGACCCGCCGTTGCCAATGAGGGCCGGCATCGTCTTGGATGTCGCACCGACGGAAAGGCCGCCCTTGCCCTTTGTCTCTGTGCTTGAGGCTGAGCCGCCCTCGTTGAAGTCGAAGACAAAGTCGCCTGGCTGGTTGAGCAGCTTGATACGCTCGACTTGCGTCGGGGCCGTCATGAGCTTTGCGATGAGGTCGTCGTTGCCTTCCCGAGTGTTGATGGGAACCACGGGAGGGATGATGGCGTTGATGTCGATGTTGTTC
This sequence comes from Tolypocladium cylindrosporum, assembly GCA_024340765.1. Classification (NCBI taxonomy): domain Eukaryota; kingdom Fungi; phylum Ascomycota; class Sordariomycetes; order Hypocreales; family Ophiocordycipitaceae; genus Tolypocladium; species Tolypocladium cylindrosporum. Next base: position 28,000 of record JALHCC010000029.1, on the reverse strand, counting down.
TTGTTGGGGGCAGACTCGTCGGCTCGTTTGCTCTCGACATTGTTGCCGGAGCGGGCGGCATGCGGTGCTGCGAGTGCAGCAGTCGCAAGCAGCATGGCGGAAGAGACACCGGCGAGAAGCATCTTGTACGTTGGAAAGGGGTATGAAGGAAAGATGTTGCAGATTGCTGAGTAGCAAATAGGTGTTGAAGTGTCTGGTTGATGGAGTTGCTGGTCTGGAGTGCTAATCATCTCATCATCTGGCCGGGCGAGGCCTTCTTATATCCTCGCTGGGTCGTTCAACTCTTCGACTTTCTCACACACGACTTGCAAGTCATCCGCAGCCATGTCATACACGGTGATATTGGAGCTCCATATCGCGACTATTGTCGCGCGCCGGCAGCTCGCCTTCCCGGTGAGCGTTGCGGGCTCCCATGTATGGCGCAGCTGGCTCGTGCAGCGGATTCCTCATCAGCTAGTTACCCTGTGAATGACAGAAGAAGCAGAAATAGTTCTGCTTGATGCTGATTGGACGGGTCAAGGCCGTTTGGGTATGTTTGCGAGTAAGGCTTACTTGCACGCGCTTATAAAGAACGTTGCTGACCCGCTGTCCTGGCGTCTGCGTGAGGCGAAGCCAGGGCTTTTGCCGCGCCGAATGGGGTCGTGATGACAACGCCCCGGCCTGTGGACGGATGTTGACTTCCCGAAGGCAGCATCAGGGATTCAATAGAGCACGACGGCGTTTTGTGGAATACCATGTTGGGCCTGATCCATGGCCACGGCCCGATATTCTGACGCCTATTTTGCTGAGTTTGCTGGTTTGCTGTATTACACGGATAAGCTGGGCCTTGAGTTGCCCTTCGCCGGGATCCAGGCTTCCCATGTTGCCAGGCGTCCAGTATTGCTGAGATTTTCTACTATAGCAGGCTAGTGAGCTGGCAATCAGCAGTTGGCTGGACGTGGGTGCGCTCCACCAAAATGTTGTGTTCAATTGGGCTTACGGTCGGTCTCCAGCACAGCCACTGACCGGCCCACCACTATATTAACAAGAGGGCGAAAATAGATGCAGCTGCCGGTAGGTGAGTGTTCCGAGGGATACAGGCCACAAACCCCGTCCACCTTGCTATTTTAAGCCCGATGCCTGGGACGCGCCTGGCGCTTGCCGGACAACGATTGGACCACTCACCGCTGACCTGGTATTGTGTTGTCGTGAAGTAAATGATTCCTCATCGTCGTGCGAGGTCCGAGTTGTCACGGCGAGGTCATCACTGACGGGTACCTCGGCAGCATCCACGAGGAGCACCGCATCTTGTGCTTCTACCGGATTGGGTATACTCAAGATCCTAAATTTGGTGGCTCTCGGAGCTGACCGTGGATGCTCCACGAACGAAGCACAAAGAAACATGGGCTACGTGTTGTGGAAACCTGTGGAACGGCGATTGGAAACCAGACAGTGTTCTAATAATACAGCTACGAGGCACGGCAGATATCCTGTTAATACCTTGCCTTGCCTCTATCTGCACCCGTTTGACTACATTGGCCATCCTGCTCCCACGGCTCCCTCTTCAATGTGCTTGTCAGATCCATAATGCCATTCCGCCCTATCTCATCCCTTCGCAATTCTCTCTTCTTCAGGTATGGTAAAAACAGCTCCCCGCTCGGGCACCTGATTTGCAGGTTCGCAAGCTCGGTTGGACATGTGGGTGAACAGGCTCATGGCCGGATATTCTTGGAGTCGGATGGATTCCTCACGTGCTTGATCTTCAACGGTCACATCTCCCCACATCTCGTGCTTCCATATCTTGACTGTCTACTGATCTGAGATTCAGAATGCCGGTGTCGGTAAGCGATTCACCTACCAGTGTATTGGCTCATGGGCCTTTCAGTCGTTCTGCAGGCATCGTCCGAAGCAGTCAATACAAAGAGGGGCACTGTCTGGGAGGATTGGCGCTTTCTTTCAGATGTAATTACCCTAGCAAAGGATTTCCAGTATGTCCATAGTTCAACATGGAGAGATTACACGAGGACTGCCGCCTACGCCGTGGAGTCTTGCGATCCCCCATTGATCCTCGGTTCAAGGTCATATGCCATTCACAGCCAAGAACAACGAGTATTAACAGCTCAGGACAGAGCCGTCACAATCACAGAACAGGCCCCTGTACCCGTCGTCTGTGAATCACATCTCCTTGGTAACGCGACGCTTTCTACCCTGAATTGGCCTCGACCACCTATATATACCTCGAGCCCCCCCACAACGCTGCAACATTACCAATACGTCCACATGATAGTTGAAAAGGGCTGTTCGTGTTGAATTCGCATATATCATACAAATCCAACAACATTCCCTAGGAAGATGGCTTCTTCCGCTTGGTCCACAGAGATGACGGCGGACTTTCAACAGGATCTCGACGCCTTGAGCACCGAGATAACAGCCCAAGCACAGGATATAGTCCAGATTGGCCATGATATCCTCGACGCGCTCCAGAAGCACCCATCTCCCGACTTCATACAGCTACTTGACGACTGTGCTTCGCTTCTCGTAACGCGATCGCGGGCAATTGCTAGGTACGAGGAGAGGGGCAGGAAATATGGTATTCTGCCCGAAGTGCAGTCAGAGCTTCGACGCATGCACAATCAATTGCGCGAGCTCATGAAGACGCAGGAAATGAGGGAGAAACGGGAGCGCGTAGCAGACATGGAGAAGTAGGGAACTAGTCAGGTAGCGGCAGTAGTGCTTGGGCGAGCTTCAGGACTTGGGATGAGCCATGGATGTAGCAGAGTCGGTTGTACTACGTACCGGCGGGCGGACAAGCAGGCGGCCTCTCGAGGTCTGAAGTGGTTATATCTGAGTGATACAAAAGCCGCGGGGCTGGCCATACATGTCCTCTGCTGCTGGTCCATCCACTCATGTTAACCGCGAAAGGTGTTTCATTCCGTTCCACGCCCTCGTCCCCAGCATAGTGTAAGCGGTGCCCTCACTCGTCGGGCTTACAAAGCCAGCCTCGGATTTGGTGAGAGACTCCGTGACACCCTGCGAAGCAGTGTCTGAACATGATCTTGGGGACAACTATGGGCACCTCCGGAACGGCTTGCTTGACACATACATGGTCTCTGTGAATGCCGGAGTACTCCTCCCTCCTCAAGTCTGGTATTCCGTCTTCGGCTACCGGGTTCCATATGCTCTAAGGTCTTCCACGCCGCGTATCAACCCAACCCTCATAGCCCTGGCTTCAAGCCAGGTCATCCAGAGAATGACATACCCCTGCTCAAGCCAGGCCGTGGCACAGTTTGAGAAGCTTGCCGTGAGAGTATCAGGTCAAGAAGCAGTTTGGGCGTTGGGTCATTTGCTGCTATTTGTTAGTCCGAGAATGAGTGGCTCGTGTTGGAGTTGGCGGCGTCTACAAGCCGCACGCGCTCATCGCCTAGCCCATCGAACAGGCCGATCTAGCACCTGGGACAGAGGTAGCCAGGTTATTCTGCTCTGCCACGGCAAACCAAGCTGCAAAGACCATCTCCCATCAAGTCTCGTCACAATAGTACTCTTTACAGTTCACATGGGAGATATTGACACCGGTTGCATCCAAATAAAGGGGACGCTGGTGGCTTCATAGGACAAGTGATGCCCGCGCCTTAACGAAGCAGGACCAGACCCAGCCCAAACTCGAAGTCGGAGTCGCTGAAGAAACAAGATGACAGCATGCTGTAAAAATTTGGCTAGGAATGTTCTTGGCTATTACGGTCAGGTTTCTGGAGTACACCACATGCAGATTGCAGCCTAGAAGTTGTGTCACTTTCAATGTTGCATTTTAGAAGTCAGCTGCAGCCCACCATGTGATTCACAATGCGAACCCATTAACGGGCACCAGAGACATCCAACAGAATCACGGACTACGAATACGGAGTACTGGTACTGGAGATATCCGCCTTGGGCAGACAATAACAATAGTTATTGGCACACAGCCACACTACACCTGTTCTCAAGTGTGCAGCATGAATCATTTTGAGTGACGAGTAATCTGTACTCGTACAGAGCGGCGCTTCCCTCGGAAGGCAGTGCCCGCATGTTATTAATGGCAGGGCATCTGCCACTCCCGACCCCATATCGGCGTGGCTCCGGTTGGCGGCCGGGGTCGACCGGGGCAAGAGACCCACCGACGGAACCGCTGACAGACTCGCAAGCTCACCCGCCGGACGTTTTCTGGAATCCGTAGCCAATATCTGTACCGAGGAGCAAGAGAGAGGAGGTAGTGGCATCCAACAAAACGAGCTACTGTGCAACCGGAGTTGCTGACAGGCGACGCCATTGGCAAGCCCGAGGTTGGGAGGGGCTAATGATTAGCGAGTTGAGCTTGGGGCGGTTGTTGAGCTTGTTGGTTGTGGTTGTTGCTGACATCTTGTACTACTACCTACGATGCAGGGTTGAGGATGAGGGGATGCGGCATGCATGCTTCGATTGGTGAACGGAAGCGAGAGGGATTGACAGAATTACGCCAGTTATGGATGCCACAAGCCAAGATCCTAACAAGCAGAGGCCAGACCATGTAACCCACCCGACCACCCTTAGCTCCATTGTCCGCAACTGTTATTGCTTGCAGACCCCTGCTCTCCGCAACTCTTTGCGGACTTGATCCAACTGCATGGATGCTGTTCACCCGCGAATCTCCCTCTGTTGGTTGAGTTCGTCCAACACGAACATTACATCGCCCCAAGCAGTCCTTGGACCAGGCTTTCCCATTGCAGCTTTCAAGGAACGGTGCCAATAAGCAGTTTCGCCGTATCCCCCAAGCCGTCAAGTGTTTGGTGGTGCTCGCTTATGGGCTAAATGCCTCGTGGATCTCCGACACTACACCGGCGCGGCGTAGCTGCCTTCAACCATACGAAGCTCATCCCAAATTATCAATCCGTCAAAGCTAGCCGCTGCTCTCCTCGCCATTTGTGAGGTGGCCGCTGCCAGTTCTCGCCGCCAGAGCTCAGGCATGAGAAGCTGCAGATGTCCCACGAGCTACCACGCCACTCGCAGACTGAGCGCAGCGTCAAAACCCATCGAGCCATCTGCAACCTCACACTCAAGGAATAGGGGCATCTGGGTACACCCTTGGATGAAGCAGCGCTCCTGCAGTTGACATCTTGAGACAAGACTGAAGCATGTCCCTGTGAAGAGCAGTCGGCTCGCTGATCGACCTCGTGGGCGCCCGGATCATGGCTGCCATCAACCACTGCGACAAGGACGCAGACATTCTGCCCAATGTGACCGAGACTGATAAAGCAGACCGTGCAAGCTTGATAGCTACGTCTGTCGACCAGTCTACTACGCACGGGGAGCGAGGAGAATGGCGGGTCTCGCTATCTGGCGCCGGGAACCTCTCACTAGACGACGTCGAGGCCGTCGAGGTCCGGATTCGCAACCTCTCAGTGTCGGTCAACACGGCACCATCGTTGCTCGAGCCGGCGACGTACCAGGATCTACTGGCTGCAAAGTTCAGGACAACGCCATGCATCAAAGGGCTTCTGCATTCAGTCGCCGCCGACCTCCAACCCGGGTCCCTCACGGCTATTATCGGGGGCAGTGGATCCGGTAAGACGACACTCCTCAACACCATGGCCGAGAGGGTAACCAGCTCGAGGTTGAGTCAGGAGGGATTGACCACGTTCAACGGAAAACTGGGTGTCCACAACATACGACACGCCTACGTTATGCAGCAGGACATTCTGCTTCCGACGCTGACAGTCAGGGAGACTCTACAATACTCAGCGGACTTGCGACTTCCGCCATCTACATCAACTCAAGATCGCCTAAGGGTAGTCGAGGAAGTCATCCGAGAGCTTGGCCTGAAGGAGTGTGCCGATACTCGGATCGGCAACAGCCAGCACCGAGGCTGCTCTGGCGGCGAAAAGAGGCGTGTCAGCATCGGAGTCCAGCTGCTAGCGAACCCATCCGTGCTCTTTCTCGACGAGCCCACCACCGGTCTTGACGCGACGAGCGCCTTTCAGCTGGTGCGGACACTCAAAACCTTGGCCCAAAAGGGGCGGACCATCATTACGACCATTCACCAGCCTCGATCGGAGATTTGGGATTTGTTCGACAACCTCATCGTCTTGTCGAGGGGCAATCAAGTCTACTCTGGCTCCATCCCTGAATGCCTCCCCTGGTTCGAAGCTCAAGGGTTCCAGTTGCCGCCATTTGTCAACCCAGCCGAGCACATCATCGACATTGCAGCCGTGGACAACCGTACGCCAGAGTTGGAGGAAGAGAGCAGCGCTCGCGTAGAGGCGCTGACGGCCGCCTGGCGCTCAGAGAGTGAAAGTCGCTTCACCCCCTTGTCCGCACCCATAAGCACCAGGTACCGGAAGCGAATGTCAGAGGTCGGGAAACACGCCGGTTTCCTACGCCAACTGCGAGTCCTGACCGATCGCACGCTAAAGGTGACATATCGCGATCCCCTCGGCATGGCGGCTTCCATCATGGAGGCAGTTCTGATGGGTATCGTGACTGGCTATCTGTTTTACGACCTCGGCCGTGATCAGGCCGGCATCCGGTCACGGGAGGGTGGTCTTTACACAGCAGCAGGCCTGCAAGGGTACCTGATTCTCATCTTTGAGATCTACCGGATGACCATCGACATTCCTACTTTTGATCGTGAGTCATCCGAGAACAGCGTTGATGCTCTACCCTTTATTCTTTCACGCCGCCTGGCACGAATGCCCACCGAGGATGTTCCTGTGCCCTTTCTGTTCTCGGTCTTGGTTTACTTCATGGCTGGCTTCGACCGCGAGGTTAAGAAGTTCTTCATCTTCTTCGCCATCGCCTTGGTCAACCACTATGTTGCCGTTACATGCGCAATGACCTGCGTTGTGGCCGTACGACATTTCGCTGGGGCAAGTTTAATTGCGAACCTGGTATATACTCTGCAGAGCATTGCCTGTGGCATGTTCATCCAGGTCAACACCATACCAGTGTACGTGCGATGGCTGAAGTGGATCACTTACACTGTAAGTTTTGCTCAAATGGTGCTGAACTGAGGGTAATAATCTGACCTGAGCCAGTTCTATGCCTTTGGTGCCTACGCCGGCAATGAGTTTCAAGGGAACTTCTACGATTGCCCGTACCCTGGCGGCCGTTCGAATCCAGCTTGCATTCAATACACCGGTGAATATGTAATGGACTCACTCGGCTTCCCCGAAAATTGGGTCGCTCGCCCTATCATCATCCTGGTATCCTTTGTTGTCTTCTTTTGTGCGCTTTCGACCGTCGGGTTGCATTTCCTCAAGGTTGAAATGACTATTGCGCGTTCTCGCACATCAGACACCGATTTGTCTGCCGGCAAGGAGAACATGACGGTACGGTCCATTGCGGAAGTGAGAACCATCGACCTCGGGCTTGATGATTTCGCACTGGCGCTGGATAAACGAGCGGTTTCTGGCAAGAAGCTTCCGCGCAAAACAATCCTTCACCCTGTCACGGCGACGTTCCAGGCCGGCGTTTTGAACGTCATCATGGGTCCATCAGGCAGTGGCAAGACGTCTCTTCTGAACGCCATGGCGCTGCGGCTGCGCAATTCTATCGGCACCAAGTACCGTCCATCTGGCAAGCTCACCTTTAACGGTGCCATACCATCCGACTCTGTCATTCGTTCTGTCTGCTCCTACGTATGCCAGGACGACGACGCGCTTTTGCCCTCCTTAACTGTTCGCGAAACCCTTCGGTTTGCAGCTGGATTACGTCTGCCTTCCTTTATGAGTAGCGAGGAAAGGTTCCGCCGTGCCGAGGAAGTGCTGATGAAGATGGGCTTGAAGGACTGTGCCAACAACTTGATTGGAAACGACATGATCAAGGGAATCTCAGGCGGAGAGAAGCGTCGTGTTTCCATTGCCGTCCAAGTTCTCACTGATCCCCGCATCTTGCTGCTCGACGAGCCTACCTCCGGGCTTGACGCGTTTACAGCCAGCTCGATCATGGAAGTTCTCCGGGGCTTGGCGAATGAAGGCCGAACACTCATTCTGACAATCCATCAAGCCCGCTCAGACCTGTTCACGAATTTTGGCAACGTACTTCTACTTGCACGTGGGGGTTCGCCAGTCTATGCAGGCGCCGCAAAGGAGATGCTGGGGTACTTTGGGAGGCATAACTACGACTGCCCGCAGCATACTAACCCGGCGGACTTTGCGCTAGATATGATAACGATTGATTTACAGCATGACGGCAGAGAAGCGTCCAGCCGGGAAAGAGTGCAGAGGCTAATCAAGCAATGGAGTGAGGGCACAGAGGGGGTGCTTGAGAAAGTCAATGATCGCCTGCCGGGCATTCAGGAAGCCGAGGAGTCAGACGACAAAGCCCCCGAAATGACAGAACCCGATATACAAGCAGAAAGTGCCCCGGTTTCCGAAGCCAAAGAGCTCGATGAGCAGAGTCGAGCTCTTTCTCGCACGGCCCCCAAGCCCACAACATCACCGCGCAAGTCATTCAACAAGGCAAATCTCTCAACCCCGGCCGAGCTGGGCGTTTTGATCCGCAAGCGAGCATCTTTGCATACTGCGTTACCGTTGCTTCTTCACCGAGCAATCATCAATACTCGCCGACAGCCGCAGCTGATTCTGGCACGAACAATGCAGGTCGTTGGTTTGGCCGCCGTGTTCACCCTGTTCTTCGCACCACTGGACAACGACTACTTTTCGGTCCAGAACCGGATGGGTTTCGTGCAGGAACTCGGAGCATTCTACTTTGTCGGCATGCTCCAGAACGTGGCAGTGTATCCGAGCGAGCGCGACGTCTTTTACCAGGAGGACGACGACAGTGTGTACAGTGTGGATGCCTTCCTGGCCTCGTACACAGCCCTCGAGCTCCCTTTTGAGATCATCAGTTGTCTATTGTTCGGCGTGCTCTCGGCTCTGGCCGTCGGGCTGCCGCGGACGGCGACAATGTATTTTGTCTGCGTCTTCGCTTGTTTCGGTCTTGTGTCCTGCGGCGAGAGCCTGGGCATCATGTTCAACACGCTCTTCGGTCATACGGGCTTTGCTATCAACATTATGGGCGTCTTCTTGTCCGTGGCTAATGCCATGGCCGGCGTCCTGTCAATCAACATGCCGGCGTTGTTCAAGGCCGTCAACTATCTATCCCCGATCCGTTACGCGACTCGCGCCGTGGCTCCTTACTCGCTACGTGGAGTCAAGTTCACTTGCACCGATGCGCAGCTTCTTCCTGATGGGAGCTGTCCGATTGAAACGGGTGAACAAGTGCTGGCGCTGTACAACTTTGATGATGATCCGGTGGTAAATGTGGCATGTATAGCGGCATGTGTTGTGGTGTATCGCGTGTTGGCCTGGATTTTGCTAAAGGCGATGAGAGCGAGATGGACAGACAAGAAGGCACGAGACAAGAAGTGAGGGCTTGAGACTGCCAGGAGAATGCTGTTATCCTTGGTAAATAGCAACATTGAAGCCTCACCGGGCAGTCGTTACCATCACATGCACAAGGCGCTGGATTGCTACACCACGTATGCATCAGGTTAAGCTAAAAGGACCATTCCGATCTGGCCTTTGGTCAGAAATTGCTCAATCGATGATGCGTGTTGCGCTAGCCTAATGCTAGAATGTCTCGAAGCCAGGCGCAACGCGGGCTAGGTAGCAGTCTATGACGTGGTGGCTAGTATTCCATGTCCGGAAACGTCACCATTTCGCTGGGGAATCGGGACAACACAGTATGAAAGACAATGGCCGCCCAGTTTTGGCCGAAAAGAGACTCTGTCAAGAGCACAATTGCGCCATTCAGAATCACAATCGGTCCATTACAGCAGTGATCAGTCGACTCAACCAAAAAAAGCAACAGAAAAATATAACGAAGATGAAGGACCAAAGCACAGTCATTGAGGAGTTCAACGAGCTTGTCAACATGGAAGCCTCGGAACTTGAGAGCTGGTTGAAGTCGGATGACTCTCAGAGCGCTGGGTGGCCAAAGGAGGGCGCGGATGGAGAGTCCGTCGGCCATGACAGCGGTGGCAAGATCATCGAGATCCTCAAGGCGAACCCGGGCAAGGATACGGACAAGTATACGGACGACCAGATACAGCACATGAGGAAAGTTGTTTCCTACTGGTAGGTCCATACCGCATCCCGCGTGCAGGAGACTCTTGAGCGCTGACTGAGATGCGCCAAACTAGCAAGCGACATCTCGCCCAGGAGGAAAAGGGAAACTACGAAAAGTCAACGGAGGAGGTGAAGAAGACCAAGTCTTATGCTTCACTCAAGAACTGGGGCCACGATATCCTTAAGAAGGAGAAGAATGGAAACAGCAAGAGTGGGGGAAATGATGACAGCGAGAAGCAGGCCGGAGACAAAAGAAAGGCACCTGAAGACGATTCGGGATCTAGCAAGAAGAGAGAAGTTGCGAAGGGCAAGAAAGTTGAAGAAGAAGATGGCGAAGAGGACAACGAAAGCAACGGCACCGGGTCGACTGGTGGTGGCAAAAAGGAAAAGAGTGGCGAAGAGAAAGACAAGGAGGATGACGAAGACTCCAGCAAGCCAACAAAGGGCCCTGAGGTGGGCGAGACGGTGAGCTGGAATTGGGGCAACGGTCAACCGGAAGGCAAGGTCCTCGATGTCAAGGAAGATAAGTAAGTTTAAGCACTCGCCAGCACCCCCGTACTGCAGGACCCAGATACTGATCGCAGGCAGAACCACAATCAAGACGAAGAAAGGAAATGAAGTGAGTAGAAAGGGGGACTCTGAGGATCCCGCAGTGGTGGTAGACGCTGGCAAGTCGAAGGCTATCAAGTTGGCCCATGAGCTCAATTAGCGGTGCGCGGGGAGTATAATCCAGCGCACTGGGAGAGACATCTAGGCCTTTTTATTTTATAATGCAGGCTACCGAAAAACCGAAACACACGAGGCTTACTCTAAAGTGTGTACCAAATCGTCAAAATATGAGCTTTTGCCCAGGACACTGCATCATCGCAATAGCGCCACAGCCGGCGATAGACGAGCACATAGAAGAGCAATTGTCTGAGTGATATATGTACGAAAATATCTCTGTCCATAGATCTCCTTGTGGGAGAAGCTTTTACTGTCGATTCATGCCGCAGATGGGCTGCTAGTCAACCCAATTAAAGTCACCACATCTACCCGGAAAACTTGACAGAGTAGATGCCGCGCTCGATGCTGTTGACGAGCACGTGCCCACTCTTAAAGTACGGGTAAACAGACCAAGCACCGTTGAACGAGACCGCTCCGCCCTGGGCATCATCCTCCGGGTGCACGTCAAAGAAACCAATCTCCTCGAACCGAGCGCCAGAGTCGTCCTCCACAATAGAGGAAACGTTCACCACGCGCAGGCCAGAGCCGTAGTTGCTCTGGAACGAGATCCCGTCGATGATGTACTGGTTGTGGTCGATGGACTTGACCGGGCTCTTGTACACCCCCGTGAAGACGGGGTTCCGCAGGTCAGACACGTCCACAATGTACGTCGTCGTGTGGCCATCAGCAGCAGGCCCCGTGCCCTTTTGCTCGTCCAGTTCGTCATCGAGAAGGAGGTAGCGCTGGTCGCTGGTCGCCAGCCATCCCTGGTGCGTGTACGTCGCCCCCTTGTATGTCGTGCGAGAAAGCTGCCGCGGCGAGGCACGGTTCGTGATATCCACGAGCGTCAGGCTATCCTCGTTGAAGTTGAAGCACACCTCGCGCCCTTGGTAGTCCCGCTGAGGTCCACGGTAGATGACGCATTGCGCGTCGTGCGTGTAGCCATCCTCGGAGACACAGCCGTTGTCCTGAGGGTGGCGCGGATTGGAGACGTCAATCATCCACAGGCCGCCTCGGCACTTTTCGTTTCTGGCAGTGCCGACCGCGAAAATTGTGTCGGTTTCCTCGTTCGCAACAATGTTGTGGCTGCTGCCGAAGCCGCGGAAGAGCGCGGCCAGGTCGCTGCGGGTGCTGAAGCTTGGCGGGTTTTGGAGGTCGGCCTTGAGCAGTTTGGTAAGGTCGAAGATCTGCAGGCCATGGTCCGGTGCTTCGGAGCCAATGTAGGCGTGGTTCTTGATGACTTTGATGTCTCTCCAGGTGGAGGCCTCCGTTTGGGTCGGCAGGCGGCCGACGTACTGCAGGCTGCCATCTTTGAGGACCTCAACAAAGGCAGTACCATCGGCCTGTCCGACAAGCCCGAATTCACGTCCATCGGGGGAAGTCCAGCCTGAATTTAGTTTGTCAGCCTAAGACTTGATCATATTGTGGCCGCGAAGTTAGTTGCTTACCCCAGACGTCATTCCCACGGCGGGACCGGCTCTGAAGGTCCTGATGACGCAGGAAGCCCTTTAGATCGAGTTTATTGCAGGAATACTCGCCGGCCTTGCCGCCCTCGCATGTGGTGGCTGCCTGAGCAGTGTAGCGGTCCTCGGCAAAGACTCCCGCCCTCTCGTCCTGAGACTGCTGCTCCAACTTCATCTGCTTGAGGTCCTCCATGGACACGGCATTAGGGGCATTGTAGGCCCGCAGGTCTGCCGGTCCGAAGACGGCATTGGCCCTCGCTACCTGGTTGGGCCTTGCGAGGGCCGTGCCTGCGAGGGCCGCGAGGAGGAGAGATGCAGCTTGAGCCTTCATTGCTGTGTGGCAGTTGGAGCTGTCGACGATGCAACTCGGACATTCTCCCGTGCTCACGGCGGCCTTGCTCAGGTCTTTATACTTGATCTGCGCTTGGAAACGGGCCAATTTGCCTCCAGAAGCCACTCTCCGAGACGGGCCCGTAGGTTGGAGACAACGTCGCTTGGATGTTTAAGGTAGGTCGCTATGACACCCTCGCTGTCAATCAAGGTACCATTCGGGCTTGGCGAATGGCAGTCTCATCGTGGAGAACCGGGGGTTCTTGGTAGCGTGTGATCGGCATTTCTATATACACACGCCGAGAGGTCTGTGGGCCGTAGTCTTGGAGCTGGCGGTCTCTTCAGAATCAAGCAGGCGGCGTTGCCAGCCTGCCGGCAGTCTGCGGAAGCGAGAGCAACCGTACTGACCAAGCCATGGATTCCGTGGGTGAAGAAGAGGTACCCGTAGATACGCGAGGAACGATTCAACTTCCGTTCCAAGCCACGCGTAGTGAGACCAGAGTGCAACCAGACTCGGAATGAGTGAGGCCATCCCTCGTGAACCAATGAAAGAGGCGAGAATAACAATTCTGATGGACTTTGTGATTGGCAAATTGAGGGGCTCGATGGCGACAAACGGCATGTAGCATTCGACTTGACGTTGATAATGCAAATAAGCGTATTCGTACTCGATGACCCCGGCTGCTCGCGGCGGAAGCCATTCTTGTTTGGCAAGCAAGTGGATAAGTCGTATGTCTGCTCCATCGTCACTCCCCGGGATCCATTACGGAGCACAGCCCTGATAGAGCCGTCATGGAAGTCTTGCCGCCTTCCCCTTTTCGCTAGGTTCCCCCGCCCGTTGGGTTTACACGGCGAGTTGCGAACCAAAGAGGGCGGTGATACCGGGTGGCGCATTTAAGCTATGCAGCCTATCGCACAACACCATCACCTTGTTTGGTGGCACCTAGTCCCGACCTGCAGCCTCCAGATTGGCCGGCAGTTCTCCACGATGGTGGTGCCGGGTTGCTGATGTGAATGCCAGCAATACGACATGGTCGGCCAAGCCAACGGGCTCGATGACGAGACCAACTGGGAGCTACCCACACTCGATGCCGTAGGTCTCCAGTTCGTCAGGGCTTTTTGTCAACGGGTACTGGAACCGCCTGTCTAGCACAGCCAGCGTTTGGTGCTCGTGACCAATTGCTACCACCATGTGGTTCAACAGCCATATCGATGGAACACGAAGGCTGGCTCTGGCATTGTCTTGTGCTCGTTGCACGGCACACCAGCCCCTTAATATACAACAGTAGAAGGATGCCATGATCCATCTCTGTTATCTCCTGCCTGCTGACTTTCCTCTTTTACGCAAGCGCCGTCCTAGTTGGAGCCATTAGAGTCGGCCGCGTGGCACTGCCTCCCCGAGTCATCCAAGTCTGTGCCCGGTCCATTACTGAGTTGCAATGGTAGTGTGAGTCCCGAACGATGTCTATGCGTCGGAGAGCTGCAATGCCCTCTGCTCGGGCGAGGCCGCGGTGAACTGTGTCGCAGCAGCCGACTTTTGTACTGTTAAGCGAAGGCTCAAAGGCAATTCCGTCCGTGTTCAGCAATTCACTACGCACCTCGTATAGACTGCACGCTTGCGGCTGCCCCCCGGAAGCCAAGTGCTTGTCGAGGCGGCCCGCCGTGCTGGTAGAAACAAGAAATGGCAACAGCCCCGATCAACGCCATAGTGGAGCAACAATGAGCAACCTTGAGGCGACATGAGGGATGCGACATTTCTTGGCTATGTCAAGACTGACGCATTCCGACATCAAACTGCGGAATCGGCAACGATTACCATGTCTGTTTGAGTAGTGTATCCTCCTCCATGGTAGCGACTTACAACCACATAAAACTTGGTTGAACTGGAACCTAATGGTAAGTGACAGATCACTCAAGCCAGAATTGTATTAGACTAGACGGTCTCAAGCAATACCATGATATATGTGACCCTCGCATGCACGTCTTAATACACGTACACGAAGTTGGGGTTTTCCGTGTCCGTAATGTCCTTGAACGCCGTGGCATTTAGCTCCTCTGTGAGCAATTCACCGCGCTCGCGCATCTCCTCACGCAATCGCTCCTTCTTGCGGTTCTCCCATATAAAGGCATACCGGAACACGAAGAACAGGGCCAGCTCGAGGCAGTTGGCCACAAGGAGCGAGCCGATGCCGAGGGAATACGACGGTGCCTGCTCCGTCTTGTAGAAGAACGGGCCGGCAATGTTGCCGACGCATGCGCCGAACCAGATCATGCCCGAGACAATCATTTTCTTGGACTGGCCGCCGGTGTTTGACGTGATGAGCGACAGGGAGATGACAAATGATGCCTGGTAAGAGCCTGTGAGATAGCTGTGCACAGAGTAGTTAGCCATTGGGTAGTCCGGAAAGGAATCATGAGACAGGGGTCTCTGGACATGGACCTACAAGCAAATAAGGCGGCCAACGTATGCATCCGACGGCGCAAGTAGGAAGCCCAGAGCGCCCGCAATGGTGGGCAGCATGAAAATGGCACAGACAAGGGTCCGGCAGTTGTTGGGCATATACTTGTTCGCCAGCGCACCCAGGCCGATCCAAATAACGACCAGCGCCCCTTGCGGTATTCCAAGCAGAGCGGTCTTGAAGGTATCGAAGCCCAGGCCCTTGATGACGAGCGTCGAAAAGTTGGAGATGCCGCCGTTGGGAATGTTGGCCACGAACCCGAGGAGCGTAAAGAGCCAGGTCTTGTAGTCCATGTATGCCTCGCGGATCTGGCCCCAGTTGATCTTCCGCTGCTCGATGCCCGTCTGGTTGCGACGCATGCGCGCAATCATCAGCAGCTTCTCCTCCCGGCAGAAGCCCCAGATGGTCCGCGGAGAGTTGGGCAGCATGAGGCAGAGCACGATGCCCCAGGCGGCGCAAAAGGCGCCGATGATGATGAACTCGTACCTCCACGATGCGAGGCTACCTTCGATATGGCCGATTGCGTATCCTATGCCGAGGTCAGCACCTCGTCATCCAGTCCATGCAAGACAACACACGTACCAAGCAGACCGCCGCCGGCTACACCGACGCCGTTCCAAGCATACCACGCAGAGATGCGAGACGGCTGTTCCTCTCTCGTGTAGTACATTGACGTGATAAGCATAAACGCCGGGTCGGCAATGGCCTCGAATGCCCCGGACAGCACCCTCAGAGCAAGCAGACTCGCAAAGTTCTGCACCGCCGCCTGGCACATGAGGAGCGCGCCCCACATGAAGATGTTGCCGGCCAGGTACCAGGCCGGCGGGCTGCGTTGCATGAGCAGGTTCGAGGGGATGGCCCAGATGAGCCAGCCAAAGTAAAAGGAGCTGGAAAGCCAAGAGTACTGGGTGCCCTCTAGATCCAGGCCTTCCTTGAGGCCGAATATGGCTGCGTACGAAAGGGTCGTTTTATCAACATACTGATCCCGCATGGCCCGGTGTTAGCCCAGTACAGAGACGTATAACTTGGCGTATAGGTCGGGACCACGAGACGAGGAGGTCCCGGCAGATACAGAACTCTCGATCGGCAGCTCCGCGGACCCAAGCAGAAGGAACACAGCCACGTACGTAGAAAAAGTAGCATATGCCCAGCAGCGGGAGGATACGCATGTCGAGTTTGCGAACAAGGCGTTTCTCGTCGGCCTGGTCGATTGCTTCATCGTTTGGGTACCGCTGCAGGGCCTCGGCGTAAAGCTGCGGATCGGGGTGGTGGATGGTGTCTTCGATGGTCTGCTTGACGTCGCTCTCGAAGTGACTCTCAACGCGCTCTACATTGCCGCCGAGCCCCTTGGCAGCCTCGTTTCCGGTCTCGTCGACCATGGCGTCTGTCGCTCTTTGGTCTTCTGTCGGCTGATCGAGCGTCAGGAACCCAGTTTACACTGCAACGCGGGAGACCATGGCCCAGCGGTTGCGATGGCTTAAGTACCCGGCTTCAATAACCGACCCCAGGAGGAGCGTTGGTCGTTGGTTGTCGTCCCTGGTGCGTGTAGTCGCCCCCAGACTGATGGACGGAGAGAATAGTGGTGGATCTGCGGGGGGTTTCCCCACGTCCCACGCCGTTGGGTCTGGGGTAGTTCGACGCCATCGATTGATGAAGAGGGCTGACCCCCGCGTTTCTCGGTGGGCATTGTCCAATTCCATACGGCCACTGGTGGGATTTCCAGTTTCCGAATCATGGCTGTAAACCTTCAATCATTACCCGAAACTATTGGTTTCGTTGTATGCCGACGGGTTCATGTTTGGCGGCAAGGGCGTACATATCAACTCCAACTGGAAAGCATGCTTTGCCTTTAGGCGTTCAAGCATCAACTTCTTTGGTGAGCCATCTTCAATAGGCCAAACTCTTTCTTTGACGGGCCTTCAGCACGGCCTTGTTGCAGCTGAGGCGGCTTTTCCAAGAACAGACACTGGTGTATTCGTAGACCCGGCTTGTTGCACAGGCATCAACCACTTTGGATGACCCGAGTCATGTACCTGGTCACATCATGCTCGAGCAACAACCGACTAACTGTCTTGCGTAACTAGACTAAATGCCTTGCGTCATGTTATTTGTCGTCTTCTCTGGTTATCATACATGTACGAGCACTCCCCAGCTGCCTCATGTTTATATTCTCACGTATTTCTATCGCGATGGCGACTACCTCAGGAATGAAACATCTGGAAACTCTGGACTCGGGCCCCTCAGCAGCCCTTCATGCCTACCGAGCAGGGTGTACTCGACAAAGTCTGTCAGATACTCCTTCAAAATCCCCATGGCCCTTTCTCCTGTAGCCCTGCCGAGGAAGTCCTCGAGCTCCTTCTTGCCCCTCAGGCCAGCGACGTCTCCGATGAGGGAAAAGTCCATGAAGCTCCCGTGGACGGTGTCCTTGACGTTCAGCAGCTTCGACCACACGCCAGGGTGCTTCCCATCCATGGCTTCGAAGAAGTCTGCCCACCCGGGGATGGCGGTGGCATTGTGGCCCTCGGCCCCGATGGTGAGGAAGGGTCGAGAGACTCCCGAGTTGGTGACTGACCCCCACAGGGCGCCGTCGAGGTTGACCCCACTGACGATGCGTGATTCATTGACCATAGCTGCCGCGACAGATGCGCCGCCGAAAGACTGACCGATGTACACAGTCTTACACAGCTTAAGTTCGTTCACGACGAACGCGACGTCTTGCGTCCGCACATCGAGGCCATGTACAATGTCGGCAGGGTCTTTGGTGACGCGCCCGCCGAACACGAGCTCGCCGTCCGGGAACTGCACCACGTCCGTCTCGTAGGGGTGGTCCATGACGATGATTTCATAGCCCCGGCTGGCCAGATGCTGTGCAGTGGCCGAGTAAAAGAGCCGCGTGGTATTCAGACCCGTCCCGAAAAGCAGCTTGGGGAACTTGTGCTTCGGGTGCTCGCGCTTCTCGCAGCACAGCTCGAGCTCCAAGCCTGCGAGCACGTCCTTGGGCCAGCCCGCATCTCCGAGGTATGCGTTCAAGATGTCGTCCTCGATGGACGCTATGGCCGTGGGCATGTACGGGACGCGACAGGTCGTTTTGCAGTGCGAGTGCGGGACGGGCGAGAACCGGGAGATCATGATGCGTCGAGCGTGCGACGAGTTGAATGGGTCCAGCCGGCTGTGGTCGGTGAGCTCGGATGATTCCCAATGCACCTTGTACTCGCCCTTGGGCGGAACAAAGATGGCAGCCAGAGCCGCCGCTGGGAGCAGCGCAGCCAGGATGCCAAAGGCCTTCATGATGAATGGATGGCCTTGGAGCCAGGTCGAGAGAGCCGGCTGGGGTTGGACCGGGCATCTCAAGTGTCAAGTATGTCAAGCATGCTGGCATTGCGGTCCTTTCCACGAAGCATCATGCTCATCTGCAGCTCGGAGTAATCGCTGACGATACCTTCCGCATCGAGCCAATCGACATGGTCATGTTTCCCAGGCGAGCCGTAGGCCTCCCAAGGCCTGCAGGTAAAATTGAATGGATGCAATAATGTGAGGACCCCAGCGTCGAGTCGGCCTTGGCGGGCCCTTTGGGAGGCTTGCCGGGGCAAGACTATGTATAGCTTACGAGTAAGCTCGTGCGCGGGGACGCGTTCCACGCCGAACCCACCACCATTTACGGAGTAACCGTTGAACTGTATCGTACCAGTATTAGGGGTCGGTGCTGATTCCGTATCCCTGGTTGCAGGTGTGAACCCAACAGTCCAGAGCCATGGTGTACAAATGGCCCTTCAGCACACAATACCAGCGTACACAGAGAGGGGCTGGATATTGCGCAGCGTCGGAAGAGTACGAGAGCGCAAATGAGAAGGATAAAGACGTCTGCGAAGCACCGTCATATACGTCGCGAAACGGTAATGGCCAGCACAGATCATCCCTAACGGACAGTGACGGTAGAAGGTCAGGTTGACACGAGTATGTACGAGCGAGTAGCCGAGCCGACGGACTGAACGGGAGCTTACATAACTGGCACGACCCCTGCAGCCGTCGCAATCGGGGGCTGCCGCAGTTGCGCCAGTCTGCCGCTGAAGAGAGTATGGAGTATGGACCCTGATGAAGATTCATTGTTCAAAACTTCCCCGCCCGCGGATGCGGTGCCCCACGCCAGGAGCCGATCAGGCTTCCGTTGCAGAGATCTGGCGGCGTCGCATCGCATGGTGGCATTGACGGCGCATGCCGAGGACTCGTACGGGCGTCGGACTCGCCTTTCGCCCTGCCCTGGTGAGCTTCGGACGCGACGGAGCTCGCAGCGGCGGGACGGCACGAAACATTGGGGGCTGGCCGTGGAGCCCAGAGGCATATTACGGACTCTTCCTCCACCTTGCGACCTCTTTCTCTCCATCCAAGAAACACCAACCCGATAGACGGCTCTTCGTTCCGGCATTGTCGCGGACAGCACCCGGCCGACAGGATACCCTATACCCATACCCATACGTCCAGAGACGAGATGGCTCCCGCAGCAAGCGACGGCCACGAGGCCCTCCAGCCCATCCACCCGTCCATGGCGGGCAAGCTGTCCCCCGTCTTCGAGAAGCTCTACAACGACCACGTCGCCAACACGCCCCTCAAGCCCATCGACCTCGGCCAGCTGCGGTCCAAGTACTCTGTCCTCTACAGCTACGGCACCGGCCCGGCCCCGGACGTCGGCCGCGTCTACGACGACCAGATCCCGCTCGACGACGGCTCCGGCGCGACGCTCGACGTGCGCGTCTACGAGCCGGCCTCCGAGGGCCCGTGGCCCGTCCACATCGACTACCACGGCGGCGGCTGGGGGCTGGGCGACCTCGACACTGAGGCGCACATCTGCAGGCACATCTGCAAAAAGGCCAACGTCGTCGTCGTCGACGTCGCGTACCGCCTCGTGCCCGAGTTTGCGTTCCCGACGGGCATCACCGACAGCTTCGCGGCGCTCAAGTACGTGCACGCCCACGGCGCGGCCAGGTTCAACGTCAAGCCGGACAGCATCTCCCTGGGCGGCGTCTCGGCCGGCGCCTTCATCGCCCTCGCCCTCGCGCACCTGGCGCGCGACAACGAGCCCGCGCCCATCCCGCTGCGCCTCGTGGCCGTGGGCACGCCCGTCATCGACGACCTCTCGCAGTACGCGTCGGCCGCCGAGTCGCCCTTCCCGTCGATGCAGGAAAACGAGTGGGCGCCCACGCTCAACTGGAGCCGCCTGGCCTGGTTCGACAAGCTCAAGTGGTCGTCCCTCCCGAGCGACCCCGAGGCGCACAGGGCGGCGCGGGAAAAGGTCGGCTGGTTCGCCAACCTGCTCCAGGCCCCGAGCTTCGAGGGGCTGGCGAGGACCGTCATCTACACGGCCGGGGCGGACCCCCTGCGCGACGAGGGGGAGCGATACGCCCAGCTGCTGATTCAGCACGGCGTCGAGGTCACGGCGAGGAGGTTCCCCGGCGTGCCGCACCCGTTCATGCACATGGACAAGGATCTGTGGCAGGCGAGCGAGTTCATCGACAGGACGGCGCGGGAGATTCGGCTGGCACACTGGGCGTCGTGAGTCGTGGAACTCCGGGGAAGAGGATCCGCGCCATGCTCGCGCTGGCGAGATATCCGAGACACCAAGGACGGCGCAGGCAAGTACCCGCGAAGGACCGGTGCCCCGTACTCGTAATCCGCACGTAGTACTCGTACGTAGTGTAGTCTCCCAGAATAGAAACGCGTTATGAGCAGTCGCCTTGTTCTCTCACACCAAGGCGGCGACGGGGTCCATCAGAATGTTGGTCCGTCTCCGCGGCGGACAGACTACGGACTGTGCATCGCGGCTTTCACGGATTGTTGCCGCCGAGATGAGGCATTACTGGACAAGACATGACCCAGGCCATGCCCGTGGTTCACCAGGAGCAAACGTCCAGGTGGCCACGAGTCGTTCGTCCCAACGGGCGGGCTCGACACGGCCCCACCCGCCCACACGCTCCCGGGCTTGGACGCATCTGTATGAACGAAGTAGTCCGTACCTGCGATTCCGTGTCGTCCCGGCAGCAAGACTGCGAATCCATCGTCTCTCGACGAGACACTCCCCTGCAAGTGCCGCCGGGTGCGCCATGGCATGATCGCCTCGATGGGAGGACAAGCAGAGCGCGCAAGCCGCCCAGCGCCGGGCCAGGACCGGCAACGATGGGCCTGTCGGTAACCGCTAGATCGCTTTGGCCTTGGCCTCTCGTCGACCCGCCCCAGCGGCCAACCACAGGGCCGGCACTGTCTCTGCCACGGCGCCGACCGGGGTGCTGGGACGAGGCGGACGCGAAATCGAGGAACCAGGGGGCCAGGGGCGGGACCAGCTGGGACGGACCGGAGGAGGTGTTTGCCTCGGGGCTGCGCTTGTCTGCTGGCACGGGAGCGCGGGCGAGCAGCAAGATAATGGC
This sequence comes from Tolypocladium cylindrosporum, assembly GCA_024340765.1. Lineage (NCBI taxonomy): Eukaryota > Fungi > Ascomycota > Sordariomycetes > Hypocreales > Ophiocordycipitaceae > Tolypocladium > Tolypocladium cylindrosporum. Next base: position 6,569 of record JALHCC010000029.1, on the reverse strand, counting down.
CGCCGACAGCGCTAAGCGGCAGGCGTTACAAATCGCGTGCCGCAATCAAGCCAGCCTTGCCGTACGGAGTACCTCGTAAACAGGTGCTGCTCCTTTGGGTTGGTGTGTTTGCTCGACTGCATTGACAGACGAGGGGACCGGATGGCGTGCGTGAGTGCAACCAACGACTCCACCCCTGGGAGGGCTTATCCAAAGGACGACAACGGTTTGGCAATGTCGCATCTGCTCCCGAGCTGCCCTTGTACTCCGTACGAGTGCTCGTAGATCTTCGGACGGACTGAACGTTGCCTCGGGGGCCCGACTGCGGGCGCACGGACGGACAGCCACCCTGCGTGCTCAGTCTCTGACGACGGCCTGCCGCCTCGCGCCCCGCGACAAGGAGCGGTTCAGTCGCTGCCAACGGAAGCTGAAGCCCCGGCGCCGCGGTCGAAGTGACAAGTGAGTTCTCGGTCGAGGGCCATTGCCTCGAGATCTGGCCAGGAGTCCGAGGGAGCAAACCGAGGTTGCCAGTGCCCTGTCCCAGTCCCGGCCGTGCAGGATGGATGCCTCCTCCCAGCGCTGGCCGATGGCCTGGTACCGTGACATTGCATGCGCTCGTAGCTGCGAGTGCTTCGTCGCCCGCGCTGATAGGCCCGAGATTGCCCCCGGCAGCGCCATCAGCTCTTGGCGGCAGCGAGCGCCCCGGCCAGATGCTGTACCGGGTGGCCGACCTCCCCCAAAGGCCGCTCCCCGAGGCACCCCACAGGGCGCCTGCTGCTCCAACCCCAAGCGGCCTGGCCCAGCGCCACCGCCAGCGGCCATGTACCGCTACCGGGATCTCGCCCCCTCCCGAGGCCCTCTGCGCCCCTCTGCGCCGAAGATTCCACCTCCACCCCGAGAGCAGCCACGGCCCACTGACCTGCCCTGAAGGCCCCGGCCCCCCCTCAGGGCCCAAAACCACTGAGCCTCCATCCTCCCGTCCCCAGCATCACCCGACCTTCTGGGTTTGACCCGACAGCTCAGAATCGACACGACGCATCGCCGCCAGCAGCCAACGCACAGCGACCTCGACAGCCATCAACGCCGCCAGCATCACGAGCGCCTCGGACGTGTCGCATCCAGCCGCCGCTCCCGCACCCAGCGGCCTGACGACCAACGCATGAGGCACTTTGCAAGGGCGGCACCAGCGGTGACGGCGAGCCAGCAGCAGTCCACGCCACGACAAAGCCCGCCGACGACAGCAAGCACGCAACCCGCGCGGACCGAAGCGGCCCGGACGAGCAGATCGCAGCAGAGCCGAGCAGCGCGAGGCGAGGACCAATGGGCTCCGACAGCCGTCCCGTCTGCCATCGCTGCGCGCAGATCAAGCAGGCCTGCGATGGCAGCCTGCCCTGCGCGAGATGCGTCCGCCTGAGCCTCCCGTGCCGGCCGCGCAACTCGACGGGCGAGCCCGTGAGCGCCGACTCCCAGGACGGCGACGTGCCCAAGGCGCGCATACGGCGCGTCCAGACGGGATGCCTCATGTGCAAGCGCCGCAAGAAGAAGTGCGACGAGACGAAGCCGCGCTGCGGCGACTGTCGGCGCCTGTGCCTCGACTGCGCCTGGCCGCCCGAGCGGCACAGCCGGAGCAAGGCGGCGTCGAGTGCGGCGGCCGTCGCGGAGGCGAAGCACCTGCTCGGCGAGACCTCCGGCGACATGGCCACGATGGAGATTGCCATCCGCGGCAGCCCCAGCCCCGTCTCGACGCCCGCGAGCGGCCGCCACGGGAGCCACGACAGCAGCAGTCACAGCAGCCACGCGAGCCAGACGAGCCATGTCAGCCACGGCAGTCACATCGGCTACGGCCACGCGCCGGATCAGACGCCCGGCATGACCATGGCGACGGCGGCCATGGCCATGCCCGGCGGCCTGTCGCTCGACGTGAGCCCGGACAAGCTGTCGTGGGACATGGCGGTGTCGTCGCCGTCGTGGATCGAGGCCATCACCCCCATCAGCAACGGCAGCCCGCCCGCGTCGTTTGATTCGACGCCGCTGACATCGCTGTCCCTCTACGTTCCGCAGTTGATGCCCCAGCTCAACGCGCCCCAGGACAAGGCCCTGCTGAACCACTACTCGACGATAGTTTCGTCCATACTATCTAGGCGATCCTCCTCGGCCAACCCGTACAACAACTACCTCCTCCCCATGGCCCAGGGCAACGATCTCGTCCTGCACTGCATCCTCGCCCTGTCGGCCAACCACTGGCGCAAGCTGCAGCCGGCCATGGGCGACCGCGGCCTGCTGCACAAGAGCAAGGCCACGCAGGCGCTGGCCAGGCTGCTCCCCCACGTGGACAAGACCAGCGCCGACATCGCCCTCGTGAGCAGCCTGCTGCTGTGCATGACGGAGCTCTTTGACGGCACCAGCGAGGGCTGGAAGCTGCACTTGAAGGGCGCAAAACGTCTATTGATAACGCTACGGAAGCAGCAAGGAGAGATGATGACGGGGCACTACAAGTTTCTTCTACGGCTAGCCAGGTTCCTCGATTCCGCCGCCACGACGTCGACGTGCCGGCCGCCTCTCATCGGAGAAGAGGAGGCCGAGGCCGCCGCCCTGGACCGAATGACGGCCGCCCCGGATGAAGAGGACTCCGCCGTCTACGGCATCCCCAAGGAGCTCTTCCACCTGGTCGACCGCGTCAACACCCTCGCCGAGCTGAGGAGCACCCGCGTAGACCGGGCGTCCGAGGCCGCGTTCCGGGACCACGCCATAGAGATTGAGGAGCGCATCAACCACTGGTCCTACGAGTACGGCGGCATGTCGCGTGCCGTGTGGACCCTCACGCCGACCAACGACGACGTGCTGCACGCGACCATGGCCTTTGAGTACGCCATCAGGCTGCGGCTGCACCAGATCGTCGAGGGCTATGAGCTCACCGATCCCAAGGTCGGCCAGTACGTCGACGGCATCCTGGGCTGCGTGCAGAAGATACGGTACGGCAGCCCGCTCGAGTCCTGCCTGCTGTTCCCCCTGGTCATGGCCGGGGGGTCCTGCTTCAAGCTGGAGCACCGCGTCATAATCCAGGACAGGCTGCTGATAATGGAGAGAACGTGCGGCTTCGGGTACATCTACAACGCCAGGGACCTGGTCGAGAGGGTCTGGTCGAGGAGAGACCAGGCAGACGGCACCGGCGCCATTGTAAACTGGGCGCGCATCCGGTACTATGAGATGAACGGCCTCGTGGTGTTTTGAGCGGCGAATCGAGACCTCAACGAAGCCGCCCGTCCCCCTTCTTTCCAGACGCCGCGAAAGGGGGCCCGAGCGCGGGCGACGTGCCACGGCCCGGGCCGGGACTCTTGTTCAGGAGCTGCGTTCGGCGCCGGCGCCGTCCAGCTTCCGCGCCAGCTCGGCCACGTGGGCGTGCATGTCATAGCCGCACACCTCCTCGATGGTCAGCTTGCCCGGCCTGTCGTTGGCGCTGCTCCAGCCGATGCGCTCCGTGATGTCCGTCCTGGCGCGTTTGCTGCTTTCCTGCAGACGCGTCGCGCGGGGCTTGCGTTCGTCCTCGTACAGCTGCAGCCTCTGGGCGACGGACAGGGCGGCGTACTTGGGGGAGAACAGGATGCCCAGGGCACCCGCGTCCTCCATGGCCATGCAAGCGCCCTGCGACTGATCGGGCATCATGGGATGGGCCGCGTCGCCGAGAAGACAGCACTTTCCCTTGACCCAGTACGGGTACGGGTCGTGGTTGTACAGACGCCACATCTTGATGTCCTCGGCGTTGCGGAAGAGCGTCTTGAGCCGCTCGTCCAGGTCGGGAAACGTACTCGCCAGGTTCTCGCCGGTCGTCGAGATGTTCCAGCCGTCCTCCTTGAGGTCGTTCTTGTCGGCCGGGTAGAAGCAGTAGCAGCTCACCACGTCGTGGTCGGAGCAAGCGCTCATGACGATCTTGTCGATGCCGATGCCGCCCCAGAACTCGATGGCGCTGTTGTCGCAGAACTCCCCGAGGCCGAGCTCACGCAGCTTGTCGGCGTGGATGATGCACCGGTAGCAGCACGACGTCGAGGCGGAGACGTCGGGGACGACGCCGAGCTGCTCGCGCATCTGGCTCCGGATGCCATCGGCACAGACGACGACATCGTGCGTCGCCTCGACGCCGTTCTCAAAGGCGATCTTGCCTTGGACGGGGTCCAGGGAGACGGCCTTGTGCCAGACGTTGAGGGTGGCGGGAGTGCCCTCTCCCTCGTCCGCCGTGGCCACGCGCTTGAGGAGCTGATGGAGGTCGATGCGATGGAAGTTGTTGTAGTCGGTGCCGAAGCGCTCCCGGTAGTCGCCGAGGGGGTAGACGCCGGAGACGTCGCCGGTAGTCCAGTCGTGGCGGACGAGGTTCCGGAGGATGACGGGCCTGGCCGCCGCGACGTCGACGCCCCATTCCTGGAGGAAGCGGGAGCCGTTGGAGGCGCAGGACAGGGACGCGCCGACCTCGCCGCCGAAGTCGTAGCGTTCGTAGACGGTGACGCGGTGGCCGGCGCGGCGGAGGGCGATGGCGGCGGCGAGGCCGCCAAGGCCGGAGCCGACGACGGCCATGTCGAGGGGGGCGTGCTGCGGGGGGCCGGTGATGCCAGGCATGGTTGCGGCGAGGAGGATGTTGATGTTGCTTTGGTCGGGAGGACGGTTCTGTGTGTGTTCCTTTCGAGGCGAGTGAGCGCGGATTTCTCCTGTTCTTATGTCTGTTTCGAGCGCGCGGAGATTACACAGTGCTGGTAGGGACAAAGAGAAGGCCTCTCAGCCAACGTCGGACTTGACGATGCTGCTATCCGCTGCCGTGCCGGCGGAGCCTCGTAACGTCGTGATGCCTCGGGCCGTCGTTGGCGAGCCATCGGAACGGTGGCCGTTAGCGTCGACGAGCAGCAGGGTCTCGCGTGCGATGTCCAGCCCCTCGGAGGTGGCGAGGGGACGTGTAAGTGACGGAGTCGTCGATGCGACCCCCGCGAGCGCGCGCTTCGTCGCTCTCCCGGAGAACGCGCGGACGAGACGGACGACCATGGCTCGGCCAGCACGGTCGACAAGCCACATCGCGACCCCGTGGGGGAGGGAGCGGACGGCGATGGCGATGGCGATGGCGTTGGCTTTGGCGTTGGCGTTGGCGTTGGCGTTGGCGTTGGCTGCCCGAGTCGGGGCGATGAGGCGGGCGCAAGGACAGATCGGGCGCTGGGTCCGCGGGCACTAAGAGCGCGGCTGTCAAGTACCGGGGGTGCGACGGCGACATTATCACCGACGACGTCTGGCGCTCGCATACGTGCTGCGGTGCGTGGCTGCGCGGTGTGCATGCGTCACGCAGTCTGCGGCCCTATCGCCTCCTCGCGGTATGCGTGCGGTCTCTGCGCCGTCCCTCCTCCCGCGCGAGTCGTCGACTGGCGGGTGAAGCCGCGCAGGGGTCCGCCGCTATTCCGGGGACGGACTGCCAGCAGCAGCCCGTACGGCCTAGTCGCTGGTAGTTCCGACGGATCAGGGCAGATCAGACGGGAGGGCCGTCCGCGGGGGGATTGGCGTCCATGCAGGGAGCCCGCGACGGACCGACGAGCCGTCTGGAGCACGATACGGGGTCGACGTCGCTGGGCCGGGTACGTATCATCTGTCACCTCGAATGCAGCTCCGCCGGCGGTGACTTGTCCCCCGTGGTGGTTGATGATGCTGCGCTGACGATTGAGCGCGCTGCGGATGGACGGACGGTGGTGGCTGTTCGTCCCAGCCACGCCGGGTTCGCTCGTCTGGGCTTGGACGTCGGCTGCTCGGGTTCCAGGTTGTTTGTTTTGCCATGTCGTTGCGAGCCCCCTTTAGTCACCGCGGTGCCGGGGAGTCGGACGCGGGAACGGTATATATCGTCGTCGTGGCCGCGCGTGGTTGACGCCCTCGCCACGGCCCCCGAGAGCAGCATCTACAGTTTGGCGTCCGGCCCGACTCGCTCGTCCCGGTTTTCACATCCCCACATACCCTCTGCGCAATGGAAAAGGAAGCGCCGGCCGCCGTGTCGTCGACCAGCTCCGGCGGCGACGGCGACGACGAGGCGGCGCGGCTGCGGCGCATCACGCGGCGGGTCGACTGGGCCATCATGCCGCTGATGTTCCTGTGCTACTTCCTGCAGTTCCTGGACAAGGTGCTCATCAACTACGCCAACATCATGGGCATCGCGACGAGCCTGGGCTTCCGCGGCGACGACTTCGCGTGGATGGCGACGGCCTTCTTCATCGGCTACGCCGTCGCCGAGTTCCCGCAGGCCTACCTGATCCAGCGCTTCCCCGTGAGCAGGGTGCTCGGCGCCAACGTGCTGCTCTGGGGCGTCACGCTGTGCTGCACGGCGGCCGCGCAGAGCTTCCCCGGCGCCGCCGCCGTGCGCACCCTGCTGGGCGTGTTCGAGGCCGTCATCACGCCCGCGCTCATCATGATCACGTCGCAGTGGTACACGCGGCGCCAGGCCACGCCGCGCACGGGCATCTGGTACTGCGGCCTGGGCGCGGGCCAGGTCGTCGGCGGGCTCATCTCGTGGGCCGCGCAGCACGGCCCGGCGCCGGCCGGGGCCGCCTCCGGGGGCGCCTCCTCCTCCGGGGGGC